>CAUYON010154633.1:0-39813 GCA_963573935.1 Arctocebus calabarensis
TAATGGGACATCTTAAACAATTGGAAAAGGAAGAACACTCCAATCCCAAACCCAGCAGAAGAAAAGAGATAACCAAAATTAGAGCAGAGTTAAATGAAATTGAAAATAAACGAATTATAGAACAGATCAATAAATCAAAAACTTGGTTTTTTGAAAAGGTCAATAAAATAGATAAACCTTTGGCTAACCTAATCAGGACAAAAAGAGTAAAATCTCTAATCCCATCAATCAGAAATGATAAAGATGAAATAACAACAGACTCCTCAGAAATTCAAACAATCCTTAATGAATATTACAAGAAACTTCACTCTCAGAAATATGATAATCCGAAGGAAATTGACCAATACTTGGAAGCACGTCACCTTCCAAGACTTAGTGTTCAGGCTTTTGGATAACAAAGCCCAAGAAGAAACCACAGACTTTCATCTTTCCACCCTGCGGTTTTTGTTCCCTGAGACAAGCAACATAGAAAAGCATAGTCTTTTGAATAAATGGAAAATCAGATGGGAAAATTACTTGGGGGAAATACTACGTTATTAATATTTAAAAAAAAGTTATCTTGGATAATTTTTAGAATCTCTGGATAGGGGAAAGGGGAATCCTTGCCATGAGTCCTGTGCTTTAGAGTATGTCACTCTGGTTTTTCTGTGGCTGTGCCTCCCCCATGGGAGAACATGCCAATCTGGAGGCCACAAACTCTTTAAGAACATGTTTGGCACACTTGAATTCCTTGCCCAAATATTTTTAGGCTGGCCTAGGCCTTTTCCCTGGGTCCATCCATCTAAGAATGGATCAAGCTATAATTACGTTCACTTATAAATCCTAGAGTTGAGCAAGGGGCAGCTTGAGGTTTGATAATTAAAGATTTATAGTTTATTCTTTATTGGCAGCTTTATGGATACAAGTTCACATGACTGTCCCATGTATGTTACTTAGATGGAATTAGAGCCTTTCTTGATATGTTTGATGTTAGGATATAGCCTTAGCCTTCTACAGAAATCCCCTGTGAAAATTCCCTGTCCACCTGAAAAGTCCTTTGTCTCTTTGCCTGAGGATACTTTCTGACTAGAGAAACATGCCTTGTCAATGGATGGGACAGGTCAGAAACATTAGGGAGCAATGTCCCAGAAGAAACCTCACCCAGTGGGCGGTAGGGATTGGTGGATAAATATCCCAAATGCTTTAGGTCTTGATGGGTTCACTCTGAGGGGTACACCACAAGACTTCCTAGGAGTGCCCAGTGGGACTGAACTCTATTGCTTATAGTAATAACCTGCCTTTGAAAATAACTTTCCTTAGCTTTCCTCTCATACTCACCTCATTTGTAGAAAACAGAAAAAAAAAAAAAAAAGAGGAAAAATAGAATAGATTAACTGGGAACTGAGAGATATTTTAGGGGCAAATTTTTAATCAGTGACAATCATATGAAGGGAGATAATCAGATGGGGGAAATAGTTTTAAAAGAGTTTGTAGTTTACTTGCTACTGTGCTACTGTACTGATGTGAGTACAGTAGACTGTAGTACTCACATCAGTACTGAGTTCATTTCATACTTGCGTCTCCATTCTTATGGTACTTCACCAGGAAGAATGTGTCTCACTCCCATCCAGGTTAATACAAAAGATGAAAACTCTCCATCATTTTTTATGGCTGAATAATACCCATAGTATACATATAATACATTTTGTTAATCCTGTCCTGGGTTGATGAGCATTTAGGTTGTTTCCACATCTTGGCAATTGTAAATTGAACTGCTATAAACAATTTAGTGCAAATGTCCTTATGATAAAATGATTTTTTTTCCTGGTTAGATGCCTAGTATTGGGATCATGAGATCAAAAGGAAGGGCTATTTTGAGTTCTTTGAGGAGTGCCCATACTTCTTTCCAAAGAGACTGTATTAGTTTGGAGTTCCACCAACAGTAAAAATGTGTTCCCATCTCCCCACATCTGTGCCAGCATCTGCAGCTTTGGGACTTTGTGGTGTGGGCTATTCCCAGTGGGATTAGGTGATCTCTCAGGGTGGTTTTGACTTGCATTTCTCTGATGATTAGGGATGATGAGCATTTTTTCATATGTTCATATGTTTGTTAGCCATTCATGTGTCTTCCTCAGAGAAAGTTCTGTTCATGTCTCTTGTCCAGTGAGAGATAGGACTATTTACTCTTTTTTCATTGATTAATTTGAGTTTTTCGTAGATTCTAGTTATCAACCCTTTGTCAAATTTATAACACGCAGATATCGTTTTCCATTCTGAAGGTTGTCTATTGCTTTAATTGTTGTATCCAATACACGCCCACACGAGAGAAAAACTCAATTCAAGTTGGTGGAAAGAGAGAAGGGGGAGAGAGGCAGAGGGAGGCAGAATGTGTGCTCCCACCTAATGGGCACAATGTCAGGGTGTAAGGCACACATCCTTAGTGTGGGACACAACTACAGCAGAGAATTTACCTAAAAAATGCAAACATTATAACCTGTTTGTACCCTCATACTAATCTGAAATTTAAAAAAAAGAGATTCTGTAGTGCATTATGAATCAATTCTAGTTTGACATTTTATATAGAGATTTCGGTACAAATTTATCTCAGTTTTTCAACTATTTTTCTCGTTTTGGACTAGTTTACTTTGAATACAATGCTGCTTGAAGATTGGACTTTCTGTTGGTTTTAAGTAAATTAATGTACAATCTTAGATTCCTATAGAACACGTAGTTAGTTCTTGGAAAGAAAACAAGAAAAAAGTATCAGGACATTTCATTGCTTTTAACTTCTTTGAATTTAATTGGCTACCTTCATGGTTATGTAGAGTCATAGTTTAATTGGAAACATCTTATCAACACATTCAATTTCGTGGTCACGCATTGTGGCTCACATCTATAATCCCAACATAGTGAAAGGCCAAGGTGAGAGGCTCCCTTGAGGCCAGGAGTTTGAGGCCACACTGGGCAACAAAGTGAAACCCCATCTCTACAAATAATGAAAATTAGCTGGATGCAATGGAGCATGCCTGTAGTTCCAGTTATTTGGGAGGCTGAGTAGGGAGGATTGCTGGAGGCCTGGAGTTCAAGGCTGCAGTGAGCTATGATTGCTGGACTCTGGCCCTGGTGATAGAGCAAGAGCCTGCTTCAAAACAAAACAAAACCAAAAAAAAAAAAAAAAAGGAGAAATTCTTGAAACATAAGTTAGATAACATGTTGTATAATTCACTTCAACTTTTAAAGACTGTGTGGCAAATATTTCCAATGATAATAGTCAAATTTTCAGTTGTCCATAAAACGTTTTCATCTGTAGGAAATTTAGTAATTCCTGGTGAATTCTACTCACATTTATCAGACTTGTTTTTGGGAGTAAGAGATAAATCTGGGGAAACAAACACATATTTGACATTTCATAAAAAAATAAGCAGACAAATGACTTTCTAGATTCACATTGAAAATAACTGGGACATTTCCTAAGCAAACTGCCGCTATTCAGTAGCCTCGGGAAAAATGGTAATCGAGAGAAACTTCCTAAGGCAGGATTTTGGGATGGATAGTCACAAAATGCAGAGAGGCAAAATCAATAAAGGAGACTCAGATCTTAGAATAAACAAACAGGCAGTAAAAATGGTCCAGGAATTGGAATAGAACTTTCCCCAAAGAAGGTATACATTTTGTCAAGATACACTGTATCATTGGTCACTAGGAAAATACAAATCAAAAGTACCATGGAATATTGCTTCATACCCCAAAAGATATCAATAATCAAAAAGACAGAAGATGACAAGCGTGAGCAAGAATGTGGAGAGATTGACAGCTTTGTGCATTACTGGGAATTTAAAGTGGTACAGGCACTTTGGAGTAGACTTTTAAAGTTCCCCCAAAAGTTAAATGTAGGGTTACCATATGACCTAAAATTTCACTTCGAAGTATAAACCCAAGAGACCCGAAAACATCTTCCCATTCAAAAACTTACATACAAAATGTTTGTAGCAAGCATTATTCATAAGAACCAAAAAGTACAAGCAACTCAAAGGCCCATTAAAAGTGAATGAATGAGGGCAGTGCCTGTGGCTCAAAGGAGTAGGGTGCCAGCCCCATATGCTGGAGGTGGTGGGTTCAAACCCAGCCCTGGCCAAAAAAAAAAAAAAAAAAAGGGAGTAAATGAATAGTATGTCTGTCCAAAGGAATATTCTTCAACTATTAGAAAGAATTAAGTACAGATACATGCTAAAACACAGAAGAACCTTGAAAACTTTATGCTAAGTGAAAGAAGCTGAATGCAAAAGGCTATACATTGTAAAATCAAATTGTATGAAGGGTGGTGCCTGTGGCTCAGTGGGTAGGGTGCTGACCCCATATAACAAGGGTGGTGGGTTCAAACCCAGCCCCAGTCAAACTGCATCAAAGAATAGCCGGGCGTTGATCCCAGCTACTCAGGAGGCTGAGGCAAGAGAATCACCTACGCCCAGGAGCTGGAGGTTTCTGTGTACTGTGTGATGCCACGGCACTTTACCGAGGGTGATAAAGTGAGACTTTGTCTCTACAAAAAAAAAAAAAGAAAAAGAAAAAAATTGTATGAAATGTCCAGAAGAGATAATTCCACAGAGACAGAAAACAGATGAGTCTAGGAAGAGCATGGGTCTGCTAATGAGTATGTGATTTCTTTTTGGGATGATGAAAACATTCTAGAATTAGAGAGTGATGATTGATGAGGAGCTCTGATTATACTAAAGCCCACTGCAGTGTGTGCTTCACAACGCTATTCTTTATAGTACACAAATTACAGATCAATAATGTTGTATTAAGAAAAATTAAGAAGCATCTGGATGGTACATGACTACCAGGGGCAAGGAGGGTTCCTGAGTTTTTCTTGCAGGCAAAAAAGGCTGGTTGAGACACTTGGGATCCCTGGTGAACCCCACTTTCCCAGAACCTAATATTTTGTGAGAAGCTTCCTTTCATCAGTCATTAGCTGTTTTGTGTTTGGTATCAAAAGTCAAAGGGAAAGAGTTGCTTCCTGTGTGCCAGCCTTCTTGTCATAGGATTGTTGACTCAGGAATGACTTAAGCTGCACTGCAGCTTTGAGGTCATGAAATTTATTATTTTGACATCAGGTGTTTATTTTTAATCTATGTTAGCTTTAATAGCTATATGAACAAATGAATTTATTTGCTGTAAATGCAATTTTTATCAAGTGATTACACCAGGGTGAGTATGGGGATTCGACCATAATGAGACATGACATCTGATGTCATAGGTGTCGGTGGAGGCAGAGGACATATTGTAATAAGGGGGCTGTAATGTTGAGGTTGGCATGGGCTTCGTATGTGGAAGAAAGCACGGGGTGTTTGGTGGATTGACTGTCTCGAGGGCCACAATCTGCTTTATAAGAAAATTTACATGCCATGCTCTGCCAGTTCTTGTCATTTGTTTTGCTTTCCTTATCTTTGGTCAAGGAAGACAGAGAGAAAGGAAGGGAGATCTCCCTTACGGAAGCCATGGCAAGTTCAAAGTCACTCCTGGATGGACGGTGCGGGGGTGACAGTAATGACAACTGTGCCCCTTGGAACATGCATGGCAGCATCCCAGTTTACTGCACAGGCACAGAAGTGCTCTGGCAGGGTGGACATGATGGCCCTAAAGCCTGGCATTCTGCCTGCCCACACTGTCCTCCCTGTCCAAAAAAGGTTGGCCCTGACACCAAGAAATAACAGCCGAATTGTGTTAAGAAATTTTTATTGTTTCCTTTGGATTTGTGATGAAAGCACATAAAATTACAAGTGGAAGAAACATCATGCCACAAAATTGCATAGAATTATTACAAAAATGTGAATTATGCATTTTAAATAATTTGAGATAGAACCAAAATATGTACATTTTAAGAGCTTCAAATACTTTGTCCTATCTTTTTTTTTTCTTCTTAAAAGGCAAAAGTCACAATGTCCAATCCATCACGAACAATATTAATACAGTGTACAAGTGCAACATTAAATTCAAAGGAATGCAAGCAATGGCCCTTTCTTTCGGAATTATATAACTGCTTATCTACTACAGGAGTATTAATTAATGCAAGGTGATACTGAAATGTTAAAATGAAGTGTTAAAAACCAAAACCATATTAGAACTTTGAAAATTGGTTTACATGGCTAGAACCACGCTATTCTCAGTAGTGTTTCTGAGGGACACAGTCTAATTTAACACACGGTTCTACTCTCTATTATAGGAAAACCACAGTACAGAATCTCACACATTCAACAAAGAACAAGGCAAATACAGAAAGGCACGAAACTGCACATCTTATAGACCCCTTTTCTTTATCTTAGTCTATTTCAAGTAATATTAATATTATTAAATGATATTATCACTGTAGTAGTTTCAATAATGCAAGATGGACACTGTTACTTACACACTACCCCACAGCTACAAAAAGTGTCATTGTACAGATATAAAAATGTGATTACAGTAAATGGCCAAATACAAACATATTGTAAAATGACTAGAGTCACTAAGGTAATGAAATTCAACTAACAAAACAGTTTTGTGTAAGTTAAGGTTATTTGACCTTAGTCTATCTCTGGACTAGAACACGACACAACGTTCTGCCATAATCACCATTGTGTTTGGTTATGAATGCTACTATTAGTTCATTCCTCTGCAATTTTAGACAGTCCGTAAATTTGCTTATAAAAATGCAGCATTCAACTTTGACCATTCTTGCTGCTTTATGATTAATGCCTTTCTTTCAAAGTGCAAAAGTAGAATAATTTACAAAAGATGTCTCTTTCAGTGGAAGTTAAGTTTTATTAAGTGTCTAATTAAACCCCTAGTCTTTCTGATCAAAATATAATCATCTCAAAGAGGATGTGATTTTCCCCTTGTGTCTTCCTAGATGTGTTTTTTTTTAATCAAACATTCTTTCCTAATGTTTAAACTGTCTTTATTTTAATTAAAATTTAATTGTAATTCCTAGTTATTGCTTAAAGTTAAAGAAAATAATTTCCATTAAAATATTAAATTCTTGAAACAATATTTGGGACACAACTGATTTTTGCATTAGAAAATATTTTGCTAAGCTGCAATCAGACAGGTTTATTCTAAAGTGAAACAAAGCTGTGAGCATCTTGCCTCTGGGCTTTAGCTTCAATGCCCTCCTTGTTACTTTCTAAATTACATTTTCCTCTACTTAATTATTCCTTCTTATTTAAGATCTTTTGATAATGTTTTTAATCAGTGTTATCATGGTATAATTTGTTTCTCTTAAGCCACCTAAAATAAAAACTTATAAAGACACAGTAAAAAGAATTAAGTGTACTTAGTAAAGGTATAATAAAAGTTTTTATAATGTTAGAATACAATTGAAATCTGCCCAACTTAAAAATTATGGAAGATACTAATAAATTTCCATATTGCTGTCTTAATATTCTGACTGCTAAAACAAGCTTAAAATCTGATATTAAAATCCAATGTTTGATCTTGCAAAATATAAATCAAATTTATTATCTAAGTTCTAAATCTATCTTGACTTGCATTAAAGGCTCCATCAATTACCTCTTAGTATTTCTATATAATTTACTACCCATATAAACTAGATGTTTGACCCTTTTCTTCTCTATCCATTTATCCCTGAATTTGATTTGAAGTCTGTGGAAGAGATGTGGGTCATTGCCAATTGATAAACACACATCTACAATCTCATGTATGTGTGTATATGCACTTATACGACCAGGTGCATACATACATACACACACACACATATATATATATGTATATATATACAGGGAGATAATATATATAATTTATATGTGGTTCTTTGTGTTCTCTAGATAAATATTCAATCTTCCTCTCTATATTAAAAATAAATGAACCATAAAAATGGCAGACAGCAAAATAACCATTGGAACCTGTTTACTCTGACTGAATTTCTGTTTAACATATATCAGCTCAACTATTTTTATTCAACATAACAGACCCTTTGTAGTTATTTGATCATTTCAGGCCAATAGCCAATGGATACCCAGACTTTGAGTGCAAATAGTCAATTCAGATAGCACATGGCCTCAAGTTTGCAGCCACCTTGCTCATGCAGCCAAATATACTATCCATATGGCTTCGTCTTTTGGGATGGCTTCACTGGGCAAAGATACAATCAAATGATTTATTTTTTCCAAAAAGAAAACCGGCTTATTTGAATCACTAAGGTATCTAATAAAACTATGTCAGCAACAAATACACAGATGCCTCTATGATATATAAATCAGCAAACTGCAAGCCACCAGTGCTTGCAAAGCAAAAGATGAGACAATTTAATACGCACGTAGTTGCGGGGCAGTCAGGAAAAAAAAAATGCTGTTCAATAGTGTTAAATGATGCTATGCATTTCTCAAACTATTTCTATTACTTTGAAATACTTTACACTAGAGCTTCAAATAAAACCATGAGCTCAATTTTCTTCAAAGAAGATACTGTCCTTCATTAAATGTTCCATGGAGCCTGCAAGTTGCTTGCTTTGAATTTATTATTGGAAAAGAACAAAAATCTCACATACATGCACTCTTCACTAGTAGACCTGCAGTGGCTTCCACATGGCACATGGAGCCTGGGCATGGGACTTTCTGCATGAATTCTTCCGGAACTCTCCCTTTGGTGTGATTTTAGGCTAAGGGATGCGTCTCAGGAAGATGGTCCTGGGCAGTGATCTTAGTAATCAGAGGGAGTTCGATGGTGCCTGAGTGGCCATGCATATTCTGAAGGCCTGGCAGGAACAATCACAGGGGAGTATCAAACTCTTTTCCCGGGATGTCTCCGCCCAGCTCCTCGCTGGAGGGAGGCTTGTGGTTCACTTTTCCAGGGTCAGAGGACAGGGAGAGGGGGGCAGAACCGTGATTGCTGTCTTCACTGATCTTTCCTTTCATGGCTTCCTGCACAAACTCCAAAATCTCAAGGGGCAGTCTTTTGAACTTGTCTTGGTATTCTTGCTCCAGCTCCACCTGCAGCTGAGAGACATCAAGACAGGAGAACGATTTGAGGGCATTTAGGTTATTATTACCAACTCCCCATAGGCAGAGAAACTCTTTGAAAGAGATGTACATAGGAGGGGACAAGGAATAAATTAATTTAAAGTGTCATTCACTGGTTACCTGTAGAGAAGATATAAAACCGTTTAGTTGGAAATATGGCTTGTCCATAGCTGAAAGTCAAGTTCAGGTTATGTGTGAGATAATACTGCTAAAGACTTGGAATAAGATGAGTATATTTACAAACAACATGCACAACACACACAGGTGGGTCTTTTGGAAATGTTTACAGAAGTCAAGGACAGTGATCTGAAGTTCTTGTATTTAGGGGTTGAAAGCTATTGAAGCCGAGCGTGCCAAGGTCGGGCATGAATCAGGATTGGGAGATAAGCTGCTGGCCAGAGTAGACAGGGCTATGTGGAGTGGACTTCATGATCTAAACCTTAAGCCAGAGCCTGGAAGGCCATGCTGGGTGCGTCTAAAGAGCAGCTGAATGCATTTCTACCAAGGAAACTAGCCTAACTAGCTCTTGGAATCAACCCTAACTTTTATTTATTTATATATTTTTTCAGTTTTTGCCTGGGGCCGGGTTTGAATCCGCCACTTCTGGTATATGGGGCTGGCGCCCTACTCCTTTGAGCCACAGGGGCCACCCCCCCAACTTTTATTTTGACTTCTTTTATCATCTCTTTGTTGGACTTCTTTTCGTTCTAAGTTTTATTTGCCTCGTAAACTGTTTTACCTACCTTTAAAACTGTCCTTTAATGTGCCTATTTTATGCCTTGGAGAATTTTTCAGACTTTTTAAAATGACGGAAACCCTTCTTTAAATGAAGGCTTACATGGAGGCCTTGATCATAAAATAGTTGTAAAAGTCAGGATTCTCTGGTTAAAGTGGGGAGAGGGTGGGAACGGCTGGGAGAGTTCTTGCCAAAAAGTTCTGCTGTGCTGAGCCCAGCTGAAAACCTGGAATCTTAAATAAAATTCTCTTCCCTTCTTGAACGGTAAAGCAGGGGGCATAATCTTAGACATAGCACGCCAGACTAAGTGCTTCTTACCTGCGTTATGAGCCTCGAGGCAACTTTTCTTTAGTTTACAAACTTTAAGGTATAAACAAATCATCTGGAATCTTGATCTGAATTCAGGAGGTCTGGGTGGGGCCTGGGGTCTCACATTTTTCAGCAAGGGGGTGATTCTAGATGCCAATGAAGCTTCTCTGCTTTGGCCACGCTGGTAGCCCCTGGCCTGGGTTCTACTCTGAGCTCCTGATTCTACTTTTCTGTCTGGATGCTGGCTGTGTCAACGTCCTCCATCTGCAGTGTTCGGCCCAGCCTCTGGGGTTTGCCCAGACCTCTGGGGCCTCCTGTGAAGCCAATGTGCAGGGCACCTGTCCATCTGTGGTTCCTGAGACCTCCTTTTGGATGGTGTCAGCAGCTTGGCAACGTCTGCTTTAGTGTAACTTCTTTCACTCTTGCTTCTACACCAGACAAATTTTGTCAGCACATAGTAACTTAACTTACATTAAGTAATCCTTTAGTTGTAATTTTAGAATCCCCAAAGTTATAAAATCTAGAAGTTTTTGCTATTATCATTATTATTATTATTAAATCATGGTTGTGTACATAAATGCAATCATGGGGTACAATGTGCTGGTTTTATATACAGTTTGAAATATTTTCATCGAACTAGTTGACATAGCTTTCATGGCATTTTCTTAGTTATTGTGTGCAGACATTTATATTCTACATTTAGTAAGTTTCACCCGTACCCTTCTAAGATGCATCATAAGTGTGGATCCACCAATTACTCTCCCTCCACCCATCCTCCCAAGAAGTTTGTTTTTAATGTGTGGCAAATGCATTGACATGCACTGATACTGATGCTATTTATCCCCCTTCATGAGATTGTCCCTGTACTTTACTACAAATACATTAATTTATTTGATTTGAGAATTACTCAGGTCTCCCTGGAGTATTCTGCTCATGGTATATGCATCATACCACCTTTCTACAATTAGACACGTTATTCCTTAAAACACCAGGCTCCAAGACTTTCAGGTAATAAATTGTGGATCTTGTGCAAATGACCTTTTTTTTCCTCATCGAATACGTCTAATAAAATTGGCTTAGGCTGGCTATAGAAAGCAAATTTTTCTCCACAAATATAAAATGTGGGGTGTTTATGAGTCTGTTGTGCTAGCATACAAATTCTAATAAGAATTGCCTGGCTATTACGGAGCACCTTGAACCCAGCCCCACACTTAGCATCAGCATAGGCAAATCACTGGAGTGTCAAAGACAAGAGGACCACTTATAAGTGGCAGTTAAATAATGTGCACACATGAACTCAGAGTGGGGAACAACAGACATTGCAGACTTGAAAGTGTAGGAGGGTCAGAGGGAGGTGATGGATGAGAAATTACCTAATGGGCACAGTGTATCCTATTCAGGAGATGGTTACAAGCCCGGACTTCACCACTATGCAATACATCTATGTAACGAATCTGCACTTATATCCCCTAAATCCATACCAAAAAAGATACAGTGAAGAGGACACTTGTCAATTCTTTCTATGCTGTACCAATAATTTAGAAGGAAATAGAGCTTTTACAATGTTACACTGTACATGAGTAAAATCTTAGCTTAGTGCTCAACAACTTCCACTGAGTATCACTAAGGCTTCATCATAACTTACCTCAATTTTATTTCAGTAATAATTTGATTAAAGTTTCATTTCCAAGGGAAGTAGGGGAAGGGAGAAAAGTACATGACTCTGTCTTGAGAAAATGGCAGATTGCTATTTTCATTTAGGTGAGCCTGGAGGACCTAAGCTGTGGACGTATTACTGTACCAGACCTAGCAGACAAATTCTCTGAGGTTAAATGTCATCAGTGGATGAGACCCCCTGATGCCTGGTAAGTGCTATTTCTTTTTTTTAATTATTAAAAACGAAAAGAAAAAAGTGAAATATGAGAAAATGCCAAATACTTAAACCAACGCTTTTTGACCTTTTTAAGTATTTAATTCTAATAAGAACTTAAATTTTAGTAACTAAATTTTAAGAATATTCTTTAATAACTCATTTATAATCATGGACCCAATTGTGGCTACGTTTCACTACGGTAGACTCTTCCTTTTATTATGAAATAGTAGAATTTATTGCCTTCTAGACTAAGTCACCACCTCATGACATATTAAATGCCATATATTTCACTCTTTTAAAAAAGTCATCCAATTATTAATGAATTAATTTCAAAATTGTACTTATTATTACATTTCAAGGTAGAGATTTTTCTTTTTCTTCTTACACTTAGGTACTTGATCATTGTAAGAAAATACGAGAAGTATACAGGGTAACGTCTGGCTCCGTTCCAACTAAGCCCCATCCATCCATAGTCTAAAGCTATTCTGGACCAAGAATTGCAAAACTTTTTACAGACACCAGGCAAGTCATGGAAATCCAATGAGCAAGCTGTGTGCAAGGAAGTGGTGGGGATTGTCAGGGGCTGGGGAGAACAGGCTCCATTCAATGGGAATGCCAACAACTCAGTTCTATCTGAGACTTGTCAGATTCTTATTTTTCAACAGAGTCAGAAATCCAAATCTCCATGTAAAATAATCTGATTTTTTATTGTTGGCAATCATTCAAATCATACGTGTGAGCCCCACTAGGCTTGTGGGTAGTTGGTCATCTCTTTTGTAGCACATTTAAATCTGGCTCAGACCAGAGGACTCTGTCCATTCCACTTTGGATTGCTCCTAATTTTCACTCCCCACAATTCTGAACTTACATGGTTCTCCACAGATCACTATGGCTTCTTGATTGCCCTGCTCTGAGGTTCAGTGTCATCCTGTCTAGTCCCCACATTCCGATTCTTGTACCCAAATATGTGTTGAGTCTCTGTGCAACTCAAACTGTATGTGAGGTGGGGATGGTAGGTTGATTTCACAAAAGGCATTCTTCATCCCTGGTGGCAACAAACTTCACAGTATGACTTTGAAGCTCATTCTAGCTGCTTGAATCTGGGGAGGTCTCGTAGTTTGTTCTGGACAGGAGAATGTACCAGAAGTGTTTGCACTGCTGAGTGTACACTTCAAAAGGCCTGTTCTCACGGTTGGAAGCTGATTCAGCTGTCATTTGAACAAGCTCAGCCTAGCTTGCTGGAGGAGGAGACATGTGGTCTGGTTGTACTGGTCCCAATCACTTTCTTAGACACCCCTCCCAGCTAAACAGAGGCATGAGGAACCTCCTGAAATCAGGTCAGCCTGGTCCAGACAAAAGTAGCCTGGCCAGTTCATAAATGTGTGGACTTAGTAAATGCTGACTATTTTATTCCACTGAGTTTTGTGGTTAGTTGTTAGGCAGCAATATTATGGCAATAACTTTGAGAAGGGGTAATATAAAGAAGTCTCATGAAACTTTCATAGTTTAATTAATTTAATTCACTTGGCTCCATCTTTTCATTGCTGTGGCCTCAAAACACATTCTTGGGGGGAAAAAATCACCATAGTACAGATAGATTTTAAAGAGAAATCTGATTGTGTAGGCAATGTTTTGGAGATTTTATAGTACAACATTGGCAAACATGAATTTGCTTGATGTTACTTGACAAAATCTCTTTTTGGGAAATGGACAAGAAAGAGGAAAAAGCATGGTTGAATTTAACCTCTAATTTTAAAATGACTCAGAAATTAATACAGAGCTTTTTTTTTTTTTTCCAAATATCAAGCCAACTTCTCCAATTTGATCGGCTGGACTCAATTTTTGTTTCTCAGTTAACCTGATTTTCAAATGAGCTTTCCCACTCATCACTTTTGTGAACTCTGTGTAGTCAAGTAGAAAAAAATCAATAGAGTTAAGTTTAACGAGTTCGTTGTCAAAGATTTTAGCACTTGAGATGCTATTCTGCCTCTGAAATTCTTTTCATCTGTCTAAAAAAACTAAAGCAGGGATTTGATGGACTTAGGGGAAGAATTTACAGGCAAAAAGGTAGGTGAAGACCAAGGAGCAAGTGTAATTACTCATGAAGGTTAGCTTACAAACAGAAAACACACAAACCCCAGTATGATAAATGTGCCACAATGTAAAACTAGCCAGGTTACTCAGTTGTTTACTAGAGACAATCAAAACCAATTTCCAAAGGAGACAAATTGAAACCAGAGGACAATAAGCTATAGTGGAATAACAAGAACAAATAAAACTTCAAACAAATGTGACTGGAGAACACGTAGACAAATATTTGCAAGGTTTTTACAATTGGGAACACATTTCTGACTCAGGCCATTTGGCCCATTGAAATGTATTAAAGATCTTAATATAAAATACAAAGCAATTAAAATCTTGGGAGAAAATCTTACGGATTAATTATATAATCATGGGGGATAGAGACTTTCATAAGCAAGAGAGAAAAAAATCATAAGCCAGAAAGAGAAAAATAGAGGTATATTTATATACATGAAAATGATATATTTCTGTGAAAATTGAGCATAAACTAAGGCATTCATAGGAAAAGAAAAGCAAATATAAAATATATCCAGTGCATATATGTATATAAGTACACGTATATATGAGCATTTTCTCATTAGCAATCAGGAAAATGTGAAATCACAACACTTTAAAAAATTATTCTTATGGGTACATAATAGTTGTGTAGAGTACCTGTGATGTTTTGATACAGGCATACAAAGTGTATTAATAAAATCATGGTAAGTGGGGACCCATTACCTCAAGCATGTATCATTTCTGTGTGTTTGGAACAGTCCAATTCCACTCTTTTAGTTATTTTACAATACACCATAACTCACTGTTAAGTACAGTCACTTTGTTGTGCTATCAGGCAGTATTCAGCCTGACTAACTATGTTTTGCACTCGTTAACCACCCACTGCAGCTCCCCCACTTTTACCTAATGCTCTTTCTTTATTCTATTCCATCTTCCCAGCCTCTGGTAACCATCATTCTACTCTCTTTCTCCAAGAGATCAATTATTTTAATGTTTAGCACCCACATGTGAGTGAGAATATGTGTCTGTCTGTCTGTGCTTGGCTTATTTCACTTAGTGTTCTCCAGTTCCATCCCTGTTGTTGCAAATAACATGATTTCTTTTTAATGGCTGAATAATATTCCATCATATATATGCACCGATTCTCCCTATTCTTTTAAGCATTGACGGACACTTAAGCTGATTCCAAATCTTTGCTGCGGTGCGACGTGTTGTGATAAACATGAAAGTGTAGATCTCTTTTTAACATACTGAGTTCCTTTCTTTTGGATATTCAGAGTATCTAGCAGTGGGATTGCTGAGTCATATGGTAGTTCTATTTTTATTTATTTTTATTTTTTATTAGGTCATAACCGTGTACATTACTGCATTTATGGGGTACAATGTGCTGATTTTATATACAATTTGGAATGTTTACATCAAACTGGTTAACAAAGCCTCCACCTCACTTATTCACTTGTGTTTAGACGTTTATACTCTCCTCTTAATACAGCTGACATGTGCCCTTGCGATATGCACAGTAAGTGAGGTCTCACCAATTCCCCTCCCTCCATCCGCCACTCCCCTGCCCTTGCCCTCCTTTCTCGCCTTCTTACTGGGCTATAATTGTGTTTTTATCTTTTGTATGAAAGTGTGGGTGATTATATATTGATTTCATCTCAAGAATGGAAAGAAAATTTTTTTTTTGTAGAGACAGCGTCTTACTTTATTGCCCTTGGTAGAGTGCTGTGGCGTCACAGCTCACTGCAACCTCCAACTCCTGGGCTCCGGTGATTCTCTTTCCTCAGCCTCCCTAGTAGCTGGGACTACAGGCACCTGCCACAACGCCCATCTATTTTTTTGTTGCAGTTCGCCGGGGCTGGGTTTGAACCCGCCACCCTCGGTATATGGGTCTGGCGCCTTTACTGACTGAGCCACAGGCACCACCCTATTTTTAGTTTTTTGAAGAAACTCCACACTGCTGTCTCTAGTGGTGCAGTAATGTATGTCATCACGGACAGTGTGAGAGTCCCTCTCGGCCACATCCTCACCAGCATTCCTTACTGCCTTTCTTTTTGGTAAAAGCCATTCTAACTGGGGTGAGATGATATCTTGTAGTTTTGATTTGCTTGGTGTTATTCCATTTGTTTAATTTTGCTTTGGTTTCCTGTACTTGGTGGAATTATTCAAGACATCATCGCCCAGACCAATATCCTGAAGCATTTCCCATTGTTTTGTGTTAGTATTTACAGTTTCAAGTCTCAGATTCAAATTTTTAATCCATTTTGATTTAATTTTTGTATATGATGAGAAGTAAGGGTCTAGTTTTATTTTTCAGCATATGGATATCCAAGCTTCCCAGCACCATTTATTGAAGAAACTGTCCTTTCTTCACTGTATGTTCTTGGCATCTTTGTTGAGGAAAAGCTCCCTGTAGATGTGTGAGTTTATTGTGGGGTTCTTTATTCTGTTCCATTGGCCTATATGTCCGATTTCATGCCAGTACCATGCTGTTTTGGTTACTGTATAATGCAAAGTCAGGTAATGTGATTCCTCCACTTTTGTTCTTTTTGTTCCGAATGGCTTTGGCTATTCTTGGTCTCTTGTGGTTCTGTATAAATTTTAGGATTATTTTTCTGTTTCTGTGAAGATTATAATTGGTATTTTGGTGGATATTGTATTGACTCAGTAGACTGCTTTGGGTAATATGGACATTTTAACAATATTGATTCTTCCAATCTACAAGCGTGGATTATATTTTCATTCATTTTTTTCTTTTTCTTTTTTTTTTTTTTTGGTGATCTCTTCAATTTCTTTCATCAGGGTTTTATAGTTTTTATTATAGAGATCTTTCCCTTCTTTGGTTAAGTTGATTCTGTGGTATTTTATTTTATTTGTAGCTATGATAAATGAGATAAATTTCTTGGTTTCTTTTTCAGATTGTGTGCTATTTGGATATAGAAATGCTACTGATTTTTGTATGTTGATTCTGTATCCTGCAACTTTGCTGAATTTGTCAGTTCTAATAGTTGTGTGTATGTGTGTGTGTGGCATATTTAGTTTTTTAAGGTATAAGTTTGTTTAATCTGCAGACAAGGATAATTTAACTTCTTCCTTTCCAGTGGGATGCCTTTATATTTTTCTCTAGACTGATTGCTGTAGCTAGAACTTCCAGTACAATGTTGTATAACAGTGGTGAAAGTAGCCATCCTTGTCTTGTTCCAGATGTAGGAGGAGAGGCTTTCAGTTTTTCCCCATTCAGTATGATACCCATACTAGCTGTGGGGCTGCCATATGTGGCTTTTATTATGTTGAAGTATGTTTTTTCTATACTCAATATTTTGAGAGTTTTTATCATGAAGAGGTATTGAATTTTATCAAATGCTTTTACAGCATCGGTTGCAATTATCTCATAGATTTTTGTCCTTTTTTCTGTTCATATGATGTGTCACCGTGATGGACTTGCAGATCCTGAACATCCTTGCATCCCTAGGATGAATCCCACTTGATCGTGATTAACAACCTTTTTAAGGTGTTGTTGAATTTCATTTCTTAATATTTTTCAGGATTTTTACATTTATGTTCATCAGAGATATTGACTTCATAGTTTTTGTTTTGTGTGTGTATGACAAATTCTAGAGAAACATTATAATGTTGGAAAAATTATTTTAAAGGAGCAGTAATATCTGGTGAGAAACTGACATTCTCAAACATTGGACAATAATCTGACAACATCGATAAGAAGAAAATGTACAAGCTTTTGAGCCAGCAACTCCACTTTTGGAAATCTTGCCTATAGAAATAAAAGCACCAACATCTAAGAACTGACTTCAGCATTGCTTGTACAGGCAAAACAAGACAAAACAAAGCAAAACAAAACCAACCTAGGAAAACAACCTTATTTTCAACTTTTTGCTATAAATGCTTTATCTTTTGTCTGTCATTATATTTTTGCTGAATCATTTGAAAACGTTGCAGACATCATAGCATTTCACCAATAATAGTATAGCACATACCTCCTAGAAATAAGAATATTTTCCTCCATCATGGCAGTGTCTTTATCATTTTAAAGAAATTGATAATTCCTCAGTGTTATCTAACACCTATCCTTGTTCAAAATTTCCTAAAATTGACTCTCTCAAAATCATTTGTAGCTTTTTATTAAACCAGAATTCTTCAAAGGTCATATTTTGAATTTGACTGTTATGTCATTCTCACTTTTCCCTTAAATTTTTTACTGTTTGAAAATTTTCGTAACTTGAATTTTTTTCGGCAGAGCTTTGTTCTGTTTTCTTTTGTCCACCTTTTGAATTTGTCTAATTATTTGCTTTTGTTGTTCCTGGAGTTCAAAATTGAAAACTAGCATTTCTTATAAATAGAAGTTAAGTCTCTAGGTTTGACCACTGGCTTTTGCAAGAACATTTCAATAGATATTCTGTTGTAGCTCATCCTGCAACACCTCAGTGGGTGCACAATGTTGAGGTGTGCCATTATCAGTGACGTTGCCTAGATAAAAGTGGTAAACCCCAGACTTGAATTTTGTCAAGGCATAGTTTTCTCTTTGCAATTGGCAATAATTCCTTCACGTAATTGATTATCCTTGGCTATTGTACTAGAAGTAAATGGTAATTTTCTAATCCTTTTTTTTTTTATTGGAGAAACCCACATTTTATATATCTATATAAAACCCACTATATATATATATAAAACTTTGTACACTGATGCATTTATGGGGTTCAGGGTACTGCTTTTCTAATTCTTTTTTATTTAGCTGATATTCTTCTGTAAGGCAGAGCCTTCATTTATGGAGATGAACTAGAGTTCCTCATAAAAAGGAAAGGTTAGTACTTCATTCTTTTCCTTTAATTATGCATTTTTCAGAGAAAGGTGTCAAGATCATTATTTTGAAAAATGATAACTAATTTTTCCTTTTATTCTTTCTCTCTCTGAAAATAACTAGAAAAGTTTTTTTATTTATCCCTTTTATTTCTTCCCATTTATTCTTGTCAGTGGTCAGATTGTCCCAGGTTTGATCAGTGGGAGCCCTTTCAGGCCAGCTCCTGGGTCTTTCTGACACAACTCTGGTTTTCCAGTATTTTTTTGATTTTCTAGGTGTGACAAAATGTCACAAACACTCTTGTATTTTCTGTGCCCAAGGTTTGAAATTAGCTGCTTTCTTGGGGCTTTCTGGTCCCTCCAGTGAAGTTGTCAATAAATCAAACTCTGGATCCTCAAAGTGCTCTTTACTACTGAGCATCATTGCTTGTAGGGCATCTCAGGAGACAGTTAGGAAATATATTCTGAAAAAGTTTTAATACATATTGGTATTTCAAAATTTAAATTTGGCTCGGTGTCTATAGCTCAGTGGTTAGGGTGCCGGCCACATACACCAGGGCTTGTGGGTCCAAACCAAGCCCAGCCTGCTAAACAGCAATGACAACTGCAACAACAACAACAAAAAATAGCTGGGCATTGTGGTGGGCACCTGTAGTTCCAGCTACTTGAGAGGTTGAGGCAAGAGAATCGCTTAAGCCCAAAAGTTTGAGGTTGCTGTGAGCTGTAACACCACAGTACTCTACTGAGGCCAACATAGTGAGACTCTGTCTCAAAAAATAAAAAAAAAAGAAGATTAAAAGATTGTAATATTACCTATCTTAATTTGCTTGTTTAACATTTCTATATAGTTTCTTGCACAATAAAAAGTTTGTGTTCTGATAACATTAGCAAACATTATGTTACTTATTTACTTTACATTAGGATATACAGAAAGAGTTTCAATAATATGACCAAGCAATAAAGGAAGCAACTGAAGCTTAAGAGTTTTTGAGGTGCTTTATAGTCATAGAATATATCCCACTAAAGGTGCAGTTATATTACTTTGCTAACATGCACCTGAAATAATTACGTTCTTTGTTACTTTGAGTATACACATGGGTCGTGATGATTCACTTTCATTTCTCATTATACAGCTTGATTACTTTTTTCCTTCTCTAGGAGCAGCTATTATGTATATATTGTATATTTCTATTGTTGAATGACAATTTAATATTGTGTATATTTATGGGGTACAAAATGATATCATGATTGATAATACAATGTGGAATATTTAAATCAAGCAAAATAATATATCCCTCACCTCAAATACTTATCAGTTTTTTGATAATAACATTTTAAATTTATAGCAATTTTGAAATGTTTAATACAGTCTTATATATTTAAAATTTAATTCCTTGCACTCAATTTTTTTTTTCTTTTTGAGACAGATTTCACTGTGTCAACTCTGGTAGAGTGCGGTGGCATCGTAGCTCGCAGGGTACCTCAACCTCTTGGGTTCAAGTGATCCTCTTGCCACAGCCACCCAAGTAGCTGGGACTATAGGCACCTGCCACAAGGCTTAGTTATATTTTAGAGATGGATCCCACTCTTGCTCAGGCTGGTCTTGAACTAGTGAGCTGAAGCAATCCACCTGTCTTGGCCTCCCAAAGTGCTAAAATTACAGGCCTGAGGTAGCTACTGTGCTGGGCCGTTCTTACAGTCTTTTAACCCTTTGAAAATATATCTCCTGGCCTGTGAAATGATAATCTGATAATTACTGTATTTGATATGATAATCTGATACTGTATTTATCTTGCTCAAAGTACTTTGAAGGTTACTGCTAAAGATTAGGGAAAAGAGTAAAACTATTGAACAAGCAGAGAAACAGCAAAACACCAATAAAACTCGAGCATTTCTTTAAAATAAATCATAAAACTCTCACTTAAAGAAATATGGTGAAGCCAAACAAATGTGAACTAATGAATGGCTTTGAAAGTCGGAAGAAATAATTATGTTGTTATGATAAATGAGAAAAATTCACCTATAGTTGTATATGTACTATGGTTATAACTATGAGAACACTTTTTTAAAAAACATAAAACCACTTTGAAAGGCAACACTATAGATGGTGTTTGATTATGAATATTTTTATTTTTTCTATTTTTTATTCTTATGTAGTATGATTATTTTATTTTTAGCATAAAAATAGCATTCTAAAAAGAAATCATAAGCTAATATTTTTTAAAATGCTAAAGAGAAAAATACAGAACTCTGTATGTGGTATACAGTGACCAGGGAAATTTTATGAAGAATTACTTTAGGGACTATAGTATTTTAACTTCAACATAATCATTAATAAGGATATTAAATGATATTAAAATCAGTGGGAAAAGCATTAATAAAATAGCCTAGGTGGCTTCATAACTTGAATAATCTTGAAAGGCCACATCTAATTTTTAGAATAATCTCATGAATTTTTATTTCAACTCAAAGTAGAAATAATAGTATCATATAAAAATTATAGAGTAAGGCCAGTCAAGTTACCCAAGGATTGTTGGAAGGTGGTACGTAGGCAAATAGGGCTACATTATACATCCTAACTATTCTAGTGTTTGTTTGTTCATTTATTTTCCTCTAAGTTTTTTTTAGAATAAATTGTAATAGGATTTTTGGTCAATATGGCTGACTGAGTAAGAAATTACTTTCCTTTTCCAAACACAGGGAAATGCTGAGTAAAACAGAACATATGCATTTATTCAAATTTAGAGCTGAGTGTGAATATAAGAAAAGGAAATCCCTAAATCATAGAAGTAACAAAGAAACTCAAAGTTAAAAGGCTCCGAGGTAGCAGACTAGCGCTCCATCTTGAGGGCCGGGTTTTGACGATCGAGGAGGATGGGAGAGAAGGCCTCTGAATGTTGGGCCGGAGAACCGAACCTGAAGTTTCTGCAAGAAACCAGGGGCCTCCACTCCTGAAACGGGAAAACTCAGTTCATAACCTCGGGGAGGAGGCAAGGAAGTCATAGAACTCTTTGGGGGAAAAGGAAATCAGAAACCCAAACCAAGTATCATGAGTGCCTGCAGTTTCCAAATTCACACTGTCCCTGTGAATTGAGTGCCCAGTCTCAACAAATTTAAGCAAAAACTGCTGAAAAATTGATAATATCCATGGAATCTCACAAGAGGCACAAAACATTCATACTGTTCGAATTCCTCTGTAACTCAGGGCAGGAGTGATACTTATAGACAAACAATTCCCAGCAAACATGAACTCAAGTTCAAAATTACAAACTGCTTGAGGAAAATGCAGCATTCGTTCAACCTTGTAATTCAAGGTTGCCATTGGCAACAGAAATTATAAAGAAAAGGAGCAAAATGTTGATCAATGTCTAGGTCAAAGTGGAAAATACTCCATACCTAAACAGAAATATGTTGGATAGTTTATGACAATGTGAAATACAGTCAGTGCAAAATGGGCTACCTTCCTGTTGCTTTTTATTATGTGCTGAAGTGTGGTGTGTGCCTATATTTTTGACAGATTTTCCTAAGTAATCATATTTACTTGGAAAAATATTGAAATTAATTTTTATCTTGTGAACAATTAACAATAGGACCTACTGCAAAGGGTTAAGAAAACAACCACAAATTAAACAGTTGCCAGCAGATCTACCCAAAGAAAATAATTTAGGGGTAGATAAGATTCTTTCTCAGCATAGGGTCTAAAATGTCCAAATTTTACTCAGTATGACCTGAGGCAACATGATTTTTTTGAATTTCAATGGTCTCACATATAAAATAGAGATAATAATACCAATTTCCCCAGGTGTTGGAAGGTTTAAATAAGATCATGGAGGCTAAATACTTAGCACATTATGATTGCTTATTAATTAATACTGTATGATCTTATTTCTAAAGAGAGCGTGAAAGAAGGATTTGTAGTATAGCCAAAGATCTCTGGAGTGCTGTCTATTAACTGGTCCTTATCCTTTCCAGTTAATATCATTTGAGTCATTATTTGGTCAATGCAACACAATCATAGTACTTGCTGCATCTCTCTTTGGACATATGTTCTACTCACTGTTGATTTAGATGCCCTTTACCAACAAACAATATTTTTGAACACCCTGGCTGGTGCACGGCCCTATGTTTGGTGCTGCAGGGACTGAAGAACTTGAAATCTTTCCAAGGTGACAAGTAATGTGTATGGGGAGAATAACACTTCAGGATGAGTGGGTGCTACAGAGAAGACAGGCTGTGGGTATTGAAAATGAAGACTGGTTAGTAGCCTTAAAGTGATGTGGGGAATACTTTATGGAGGAGATTAGACTTAAGAAGTTGACCCTTGTAGGACTGGCCAATACCCTTGGTATTATTTTTATCCTAGGAAAAAGCTCTCAATTTTTTCCCCATGGGACGTACAACAGATGACATTCATTAGGAGACAGAGTTCTCCAGCTATTGCATCCCTCTTCTTTGCTCAGTCTAAAGGTACACAGTGCAAGTATTTATAAGTGATTAGAATATGAGTCTCAGTCTTCAAATCTGCTCTAATATACAGAAGGTGAATCATTACTACATTTCCTTATAATTAGCCTCAGATTACAAGGGGGACTCAAATACTCTGTGTCTGGGTGCCCTCCTCTAAAAGATGGATGGATGCACATTGTAAGTAACAAGATGGGCAGGCTTTACATCAGTGCTTCTTCAGAGTGAACGTACACAGCACCTGGGGATTTTGTTAAGGGGCAGATTCTGATTCAATACATCTGGGTGGGGCAAAAGAGCCTTCAGTTCTTGCAAGCTTTCAGGTGATGCTGATGTTGCTGGTTTAAGTAACGTATTTGGAAAAACATGCCTCTGGACAAAGGTCTTCCAACCTTTTTCTCCTCTTGTACATCCTCTTTCCTCCTCAAGAGCATTTTTCTGGGGTTCAGATACACATTAAAGGATTGTTTTTGTGGATCTCATCTGTCCCGACCTCCAGAGTTGCTGATGTTCTGGTTTGGATTCAAAGTGTTCCTGTTGGGCTACTGGGTGAAGCAATGGGGGATGCTAAGTGTGTAGGAATGGGAAAAAGGAACATTCAGGGGTAAGATTGGTAAAACATTAAGAAGATCCCAATACTGAATCAATTAAAGAGGAAAGCCAGAGGCCAGAGGTCATGCAATTTACCAAGCACAGATTATAACATGCATTTCCTTCTTAAATTCCAAAGCCAAATGCATTCTGACACAGCTCTTCTGTGTAAACTCCTCTGTATATTGATATATTCCATGACACTGCCATTGAGGAAACATGCTCTTAAAAATAGTGAAGCACATAATCAAACTCCTGTGACTTTCCTCCTGGTTCCATCCCCATTCCTTCTTCTCTGCCTGTGTCTTTCCTAACATAACTCTCCTGAAAGGTTACAGTTCTTAGCACAGCCCATAGTTTATACCACCTCTGAATCTTGAAATGCATTTTAAAATTTGTTTTGTAATCATCTCACAGACATCTGGACTTTACTGCAAGAAGCCTTGGACAGGAAAGTTAGCAATTATACAGTCAAACCCTCCAAGACTTAGAAGTCTTGGAAAGGGACTTTAGCAGTTATATAGTCAAATCCTCTCTTTTTACTTAGTACAAACCTGTGTACCAGAGAAATTAGAGGCTTTCTCAAGGATATGGCTCTCTAATAGCAAAACTAGGGTCAGATCCTAATCAATTCTTCTCTGTAGTAGGCTGACTAGATTACTGGCTCCTTTTTCTATCCACAACTTTGCCTTATGACTTTTGAGTTCCTTTTACTACAGAGTGTATTTTTCCATCCCTTGAATATGATGCAGTCATGTGACCAACTTTGCCCAATAGCATGTTGGCAAATATAGCCCAAGCAGAGCCATGAAGAAGCACTTGTTAAGCTTTCACTCCTGTTCCTTTGCCCTGAGAAATATGCTTGGACTAGTCTGATAGAAGACGAGATCCATGGAACAGAACTGAATCACCCCAGTCATCCTAGCCACTCAGCCAAAATCATCCTAGATTAGTCAGCATCTAGTGACCTGAGGAGATGTAAACAAATCCAGCCACGATCAGTAGAGCCACCCAGGTGGCCCGTAAGGGGCCCCAGATGTATGAACAAGCCCAGGTAAGTTCAGCCATACTCAGCCAAGATCAGTTAAACCCCTCAAACCTGTAAGTGAAATGAATATCTAACATGGCAGTGTGTAGTGTTACTGTAGCATTTTCCCATGGTTCTCATAACTTCTCTTAAAAATCTTCATTAAATTTGGAGGCTTTGACATGAATGGAGTTATTGACCATGTTTCAGGAGTGAGTTTCTTGTTGCCTCAGATATATGTCCTAGCCATTCAGCCTCTAAAAGCAACTTATACTACCATTGAAAGCAATAATTATGCTACTTTGCAAGCCATTTCACTCTGATAATGTGTGGGTTTTGGGTCTTGAACTTGATACTGGAATAATAGGGGGCCTGCTATTATGGCCTACGAGTTTCTTATTTTTAGTTAGGTGCTGTCTGTGGGAAGACACACCTGGGGTCTATTATAGCTGGGAATAAAAATGATTATGAATGAGGAAAACAATTTTGAATTTTTGCTAAAATCAAGTCACCTAGATAATAGTCCAGAGACAATTTGTCAAACAGGAAGTGACTATTGTACTTGAAATACCAAAAGATGGTCTAAGTCTTGAAAATGTATGATCTTGGCTAAAGAAGCTAAAAGACTTGTTTTATGATATTGTGGGAATAAACATTCAGCCCATTATCTATCAAATCCCATCATTCATGAAGTGAGGAAAGTATAGCTTACCAACCAAGTGGTTTAGGGAAGAATCAAGGTCTGAACACCAAACTCTTATGTTCTAATCCAGGGCTCACTCCATCTCCACTGTTCAACAAAAACCCATCACTATATAAAACCAGAGTATGTGAAGATCTCAGTAACCTTATATTCTATGTGTTGAGAGAAGAATAACAAATAATTCCAATGTATTTTCTTAAAGCATCTAGGATTTCAAAGTTGCTTTCCCAAAATAATTGAGAAATGTCTTTTACTGAAAAGCAATGTCGAGGATGGGTCCCACAGCACCGAGTCAAACTGGAAATGCTGTCTTCTTAATAATAACATATGTTTTTGTGGAAAACAATAAGGATTCTCAACCAGCTACGATTAGCCCAGTCTGTTTCTGAACCTTCACTGGGCTTGTCTACTTGTGTCTGTGATACTTGGAAGACACTGGCTTTTCACTCCTCCTGAGTAATTCTTCAGTGGAGGATATATTTGTTTGGTCAGCTGGCTGTTTTTCTGTTTGTTTCTAAGTACAGTCTAATTTAATGAGTGCAGTATTTCGGCAAAGAGACTGATTTTATAAAAAAGGACACACAAAGGGAAAACTAGAATGAGGAAAACTCACAGATTAAATGAAAAAAAGAAAAGTCTCTTGGGTTATTGCCAGTCTAGTAAGTATTGCTAACAGGGAACTATAGAACCATAAAAATATGTTGGCAATGTAATGATACCAATAATTACAATTTACTAAGTGCTTATTGTATGGCAGGCAGTGTTCTTAAGACCTTACATGTATTAGTCAACTTAATATATGTACTTTAATTTCTGAATCTCTGAAATCAAATATCTATGGGACCCAAGAAGCAACATAAATCTATGAATTAGATCCAGTGTAAGGCAATAGAGAAGCAGCAGGATCTGTGCCCAACTAGCATTTCTTTTTCTTGTATAAAGCACTTAAATTCAGAATTTTTAACATATACCAAAAATCAAATAATGGGCTCGATTGAGCCTGCAAGTCACTAGTTTGTGGCTCCCGAGTTAGCTGAGCCACTAGGAGCAAAGGCGTGACAGCCCTCTGGAGCGAGGCTAAGAAAGACAAAGCAGAAAAATCCCACTACCTCAACCACACATACTCAGAGAAAGATCAACGAAAAGCCTCAAGTCCATTGAACTAAAAGCCCATTCAAAGCCTGTTTGTTTTTAGATGAAGTATGTACTTCTTTACAATCAAATGTAATGTTACCAACAGAGAAGAAATGAATTTACATGATGAATTCAGCTCTTACACTGAGTCATATTAGAAACACATGCGACCCTTTCAGATAATCTGGAGTCAAATGAAACCCCGTTCTTTGGAAGTCTAGGGTCTCCCAAGGCTTTTTCATGTGGAGATCCTGCCCTTGTGTTTCCTCCTGTGTGCATACCATTATGCTAACTCCTTTTAAGACTAACCAAGGATCAGTCATTACCCAGCTTGAGCTCTAGCTTCAACCCAATCTCAATTCAAAGCCTACATATGACATTTTAAAAAACAAAAGACAGGCTGCCTCAAATGTCCTAGAATGAACTCAGCCATGTCCCTGGAGAACACCATTCTCCTGATCACTTAAAATTAGTTTTGGTTTTCCTTTTTCTTTTTATAAATGTATATTTCAAGAGTGGTTAGCTGTCCTAGGGTTTTATCAGGGTAATTGATTTTGATGCTTAGGGAGTGAGTGTGTCCTAATTATATACCCAGTCCTTCTAAACATGATGTTTATGTCTGCTGCTTAAATTGCTGTGGTTTTAAGTTGACCATTTACAACTCGATCTGAAAGGAAAGTAGACGTTTGTCTCCCGGCCTCATAGGCGTTCTGAGAAGCCTGTTTGTCCTGGCTGAATTCTCCACCCAACGTGAAGCTGAAAACTATGAGGGGATTTTTCAGGGAGGGAAAACTGAAGCAGAGCCCAGGGAAAAGGCAAATGGGTGGCAAGGCTGGGTGCACCTGTGGCAAGTGTGGAGGGCAGCCTCCTTTACAAACAGCAGCCGCCCAGTCTTGCCAACTGGATGACCGCCACGTGGAAGTGCATGGCCAGGTTGCCATATCTGATTTTTCAAAAGAAGCCAAAAAATCTGGATATCATTTTAGATCTCCTGATTTATCAGTGTTGACATGTAAATTTGAAATTTACGAAACACCATAGCAGGTCAATTGGCAACTTCTGGAGTATCTCAGCAAGGTGTTCCACGTGTTTGCCTTGGACTTGGTAGGTAAGGACCTTAAAGTCAGCTGGTGCCTCCCTCCGGAGGGGCTGGTTTCATCCTTTACTGGAAGAGTGGAGACAGAACCACGATCTGCTGGGGTCCTGACACCTTGACCAGGCAACTAATACTGGGTAAGCTTTTGATCTTCTTCTAGAATAAAAAGTTATTTCCTAAAGAATTCAGGATATCACCCTCTTTTCCTGTTTTTTCGTTTGTCACATAAATGGTGATGTAACTGTGCTAAACCCAGCAGGTTTGGAATTGGAAATCTGATAAAATGAATGGCACGGTGTTTTTACAGACATGCTCCTTTGTAAGTGTTCTAGCTCTCCTCAACATTCTACTGACAGTCCTGTTTCTTCATGAAGTCTATAGAGTTGACTGGGCAGACAAAGTGGTCACTTTACTAGCTTTAACTTTAGGATCTTATGTGAATGGCAGTTCATTTAGAGTAATTCTACATTTCACAGATTTGAATTCTATTATCTTGGTCTACATTGCAGAAAATAACTAGTTATCCTCAAAATTTGCATTCCCCTTTTCTTGGAGTCTGCTGCACTAAGGTACAGTCACCTAAGCCAGGGACAATGTTTACAAGTCTTTCCCACTATCTTTGAATTCAAGGATATCTCATTTAACTGATTCCTGTCAATAAGATGTCAGGGCAGGAACATATGG
The DNA here is from genome assembly GCA_963573935.1 of Arctocebus calabarensis. NCBI lineage: Eukaryota > Metazoa > Chordata > Mammalia > Primates > Lorisidae > Arctocebus > Arctocebus calabarensis. The sequence goes on from CAUYON010154633.1 coordinate 28,508, forward strand.
GGCATTCTCTACTGTCTTTTCCTGTTTGGAGCAAGGTCATAGGAGGTCATGGAACCAGGAACCACAGTGGGAAAGGAACCTTGTTCTCTGAATCACCATGTGGAAATAAACTATCCATCGACCAGGAACACCTATGTTGGATTGTGGTATGAAAAAGAAATCAAATTCTGTGGCATGAGGCCACTGATATTTGGTGCTGTTTGTCACAGAAGCCAGCATCATGCTAATGGAATAGTACATATAAATAGTACTCTGTAAGTTGACCACCCGAGGGACTGTAACAAAAGGGTCAACATACCGAGGTGGTAAACATAAGGAACTAGTCCTACTGTACTGGTATGTCCATGTGGTGCCTGTCCCGTCTATGAAAATCAGGTCAGTCTAACGAGGTAGTCTACTATGGAGGTTCTATTGTGATTTGTGCTGCAGGATTTACCCTCAGGTTAGGCCAATGATTAATATACATCTAGATATGAGTGTTTCTCTTATTTATGATTCATCTTTTTTTTTTTTTTTTGGCCGGGGCTGAGTTTGAACCCACCACCTCCGGCATATGGGGCCGATGCCCTACTCACTGAGCCACAGGCACCGCCCTATGATTCATCTTTATTGGCCAATTTATATACTCTTAAGGATGGCCTTTTAAAACTGCTGGGCTATTCACAATTTAAACTAAAATTAGAGAATAATTCTGACTATCAATCTTGAGTATTTTATAGCTTCTTTACAGCTAAAAGAGAGAAAGAGCTAGTTATTATGAAACCTGGGGCATTTTTACTTCCCATCCATCTTTATCTCTTTTTCTTCTACAAGGAAAATACAAGGATTAAAAAAAAATACAACTCTTTTCTTCCATTAAACTTATGTATATAGTGAATACAGTATTAAGGGCAGGAATGGGTGACTTCAGTTCAGTACTATTATAAATCAATTGTAAAACATTATTCTTTTGGATAACAAGGAAGAGCTGGTCAGCTAAATCTTACTTCCTGCTTCCAGCTTCCCATCAGATCCTGGTATATATAATCCTGGGGCTGCTACCAAAAATTTGGGTAATCTTCAAATTACTCAATCTGAAGAATTATAAGCCTTTCTGATAAATTGTGGTCATCCTTACCTACATAGTGGTACATGGTTGTAGAGAAAGCCATCTTGATTTTACTGGTGATAGGGAAATCTAGTAGGGTCTCCCAAGCTTATTCTGGCACTCTGCTTAGCCAGAGAGCCATCCTAATCTCACATATGTATTGAGGAAATTTTCCTACACGTGGAATACAGGATTGGATGGCAAAAGCCATTGGTTCATGGCTCATTTTCTACTTAAAACATTTACCAGTTTTAGGGGGGCCTTTACTCACTACACTTCATTGATTTATTTATTCATTCATTTATAGAAAATTTATTGAGAGCACTTCTACGTACCTGGCAGTGGGACAGGTGCTAGGCACAAAGACATTCATGAGACACAACCATAGCTCGGGGAAGTCCCCAGACTAGTGGGAGAATGTGAAATAAAAAAACATAATTTGATATGCTGAGATAAATACTGCGATATAATTACAAAATGGTAACACAATGGAAGGAGTGATTGACTCTCATTGGCATCACAGAATAGGAATTATCTAAACCCCAAAGTGCTGATGTCATTAAATGCCAGTCCTTTTGCAGACTTAACTTCATCAAAGACCCATCCTATTATAGCCTCCTTTCTCTTTGTGGCACATCCAATTAAATTTTCAAATGATGAAGAGAAGGCCGGGCGCGGTGGCTCATTCTGGGAGGCTGAGGTGAGTGGATTGCTTGACCTTGGGAGTTTGAGACCACCCTGAACAAGAGCAAGATCCTGCCTCTACTAAAAATAGAAAAACTAACCAGGAGTTTTGGTAGATACCTGTAGTTTCAACTACTTGTGAGGCTGAAGCAAAAAGATCACCTGTGCCCAAGAGATTGAGGTTACTATGAGCTATGATGATGCCACAGCACTCTACCAAGGGTGGCAGAATGATACACTGTTTAAAAAAAATATGTACGTGTGTGTGTGTGTGTGTGTGTGTGTATGACTAATAGAGGAAAAATAACAAGAACTCTGAATTATTTTCATAACCTGAAAATTCTGCCTAGCTGTGTGCTAAATTAGGCAAAATAACTAAGTTGGAAATACCACTTGATACATCAGAGATCAATGCCCTATCAGTAATAAAAACATTACTACATGCATAATTCTTCATAGTGCTTTATAAAAGACCACTCAGAAAACCTATCAACCTAATCCCAACCTATGTCTGATCATTGATGAATACATATTAATCAAAAAGGATTATAAACATGACAGAATTTTCAACTGTGGATAGAAGATTCCAAGTTTGATTTTCTGCCTTTATCAGAGGCAGAAAAAACTTCCTTTGTTTAACTCTTTCAGCTAAAAATCTATCGAAAAGCAAGGCCTCTTACCATTTTCTTTTCCTGAAGAATATAATGCAGTTTTTATTTGTAATCATGGTAGGACACAGGAATGATTAGGGTAAGGGCAAGCAAAGTGTGTGAGCTGTGCAGAGAATAGGCTCTCAAATTGTGGCCCACCGAAAGCAGCATTAGCATCTCCTGGGATCTTGTTATGAATCTGAGTTCTCGGGCCTACCCAAACTTACTAAATCAGAGGCTCTGTGGGTGGGAGCCCAGTCCTCTGTGTTTGATTAAGCCCTCCAGCTGATTTTGATGAATCTCAACGTGTGAGGACTGTTAACTTAGAACTTGAAGAAGCTTTGCTGGTGATCTTCATTTACATGAATTGTTGAAAATCAGTCATGTATTTAATTATCAAGTCTTGCAAAAGAATAATGCCACATTTGGAAAGTATTTTTCTAACCCTAAACATCCTCGATTATTGTCTGGTATCAGGTATTGAGTTTAACGCCACTGAAGTTTGAATTAGTGAGGCAGTGGCATTATAATCCTGGGGGCTCTTTATCCAATTCTGAAGCTAACTCTGGTGGAGATTGTCAATGCCCAGTAGAGAGCTCTCTGGCCTCATCACTGTAGTGCAGACTGCCCTAATTCCAGTTGCCTGCTTTTCCTGGCAGAGTGCCACCCAGCGGTTGATGTGTATCAACCCAGCTCCCTTACCCTTTGCATGGTTATTTCTAAGATGCAACCTCTCCAAGGTCTGCCAGAGTTCCCTTATAGAGCTGAAGATCAGTTGAAAATTGCTATTGCACCTATTTAATTGGTTGTCTTCCCTTTCCCACTTCATCTCTCTCCTGCTCTACTGGTTTCCTGGGACCACTGCTCAAACGCTAATTGTATTCAAAGCTGTATCTCAGGGTCTCCTTCTGGGGAGCACAAACTAAGACATTAACAACTTAGTACTTAATTTGGCTTTACTGGCTCACATATATTGGATAAGAAAATTGCCAAGTTTTCTTGCAGCTTTTGTATTGATGCCCCCTTAGTCTATAATGCATAGAGATATTATTCAACTTGCCTACAAAATACTGGAGCTGGAGATAACCTATAAATTGTCCAGGGACCAAATTTAGATTAAATCCATTCCCTTCTGAATCTATTGGGCCTTGAAGCAGATGAAATTCAAGTACTAAATTGAGTAAATTTGAATTCGGGTAACTTTTGGCCACTCCTGTATAGACTTTAATGTCTGTGGTCACATATTGTAATAGGAATCTAACTTGCTGTGAAATTATTTCCATGGAGAAGAAAAACTGATGTACAGGAGAAAAGATAGGCTGCAACTGAAATGTGTCTGATATAGCAGCATATGGAATAGATGGATAAACTAACATTTCAACTGGTCCTGGTATTTTTGTTGCATAACATTCCGACTGAAAGAAAAGGCTGTCATGAAAAATGATGCTGAACATTTAAAGAAATAAATTGCGCCTGACACAGTGAATACATTCAAAAGCAGCTTATCCTGTCCTAACAAGACCAAATGTGTTCTACAAGAGGAAATAGGTTACTGCACTATATTCAAGTGGGCATTTAATAGTTTCTTTAAGAAAGTAGCTTGGGCATTGAAATAAATTTCAAATAATAATATCTGAGACACAATGTATTTTTAAAGGAAAAAATGTTCTGCGTTAAGATATTTAATGTCCAGTAATCTCAATGTACATGTTCAATGTTTTTTCTAATAAATCAATCAATAAAAAGTTCATTAACATGTTTCTCCTTCACTTGCCTTTTTTATTTAAAGTTTTTGGGACAAAATCTCACTCTGTTGCCCAGGCTACAAGTGCATGGTGTCAGCCTAGTTCACAGCAACCTCAGATTCCAGGTTAAGGGATCTTTTTGCCTTAGCCTCCCCAATAGCTGGGACTGCAGGTGTCTGCCACAACACCCCACTAATTTCTCTATTTTTAGTAGAGATGGGCAGGTATACTCTCTTTACTTAGGCAGGTATAGAACCCCCGAGGGCAAGTGATCCACCCACCTCGACCTCCCAGAGTGCTAGGATTACAGGTATGAGCCACTGTGCCTGGCCCTTTAAATTTTTTTTAAACATTTTATTATTTTTTAAAGCCAGGCAGATTTAGCAGTGGTGAGGTTGTACATTATCTTGATTATTAATGTGTTGCCAAAAAAAAGGATCCAAATCACCAAATAATAAAATATCTTTTGTTACTATCACAAATAAGCATAGTAAGAATGATTCTTTACTAACATTTCCTCTGCCTAGATAACATGTCATTAATATAAATCCACAACTTAAACTTGTTTGTTTCATACAACTATTTTTGCTTTTCCTCTGTGGGAGCCAAATGCAGCCAACATTTTCATGAATCAAGATGTATAGCCTGATTTACAATAAAGCCTTGGGACTAAAATATAATCAGAAGGAGAATTGGTGATTTGGCTCCCCCCTTTATTACATACTCACCCATAATTCCTATTCACCTTCTTCTTCTACCACCCTAAAATAGGTATATGTACTTATTTAATGAATCAGTAACCAATATCTTCGAAAAACATGTCACAGAATAAAATCACACTATTTGTCAGATCAAATAGGGACAAAATGATATTCATTCTTCCAAGAAAGTTGTGTCTACCATGAGGTCAAAACAATGAACTGAAATTCAAAGAACTGAAATTACTTAGTTTTGAATTAAAACTAGTTTGAAGACTAACTAATGATGGTTCTATCACTATATGAACTCTTCCTTTTGAATCCTCTTTGGACATTAGGGAGAACATAACTCAAGAACAAATTAGAGTGAATTGATGATATACTAATATCTCAAAAGAGGGCTAGGTATTAAGATACTTCTCCTGATTCAGCCAGCTTGAGTCCGTGCAGAGACTTCTATTAATTCTTCTCTATTAGAGAATTACTTCTATTAATCTTTGAAATGACTAGTGAATATTTATTGAGTATCTATTGATGTCAATAAATGGCTCTGTAGTATTTGGTTTGGGGAATACTGAATGGTATAAAAATAATCTCTCTTAAAGTTTGGAAACTTAAAATATAATTGGTGATCCACAGCAAAGTTAATACTATGAACTAGTCACACAAGATGAACTGCCAAATCAGTGATATATACAGTATATGAATTCCGACACTATGAAACACTGTGGTGAGACTTTCCTCTGAGTTAACCTCTTCAGGGAGGGACACAATTGTAGGAGGGACTTTACCTAACAAATGCAAGTGGTATAACCTGTTCTTTGCACCCTCAATAAATCCCTAACAATAATAAAAGAAAAATGCACAAAATCAAAGCCTCCAGTTTCACACATGAAAATGAACTTGTTGCCAGTGTCCTAAGCACAAAGGTTTTTTTTTCACTGAGCCTCGAGGTGCTATTCTATAATAGTTATCAAACAACAATGGCATTTACTACATACTGGGCACTAGGTTAAGAGATTGGTGTGGATTATCTGCGTGAATTACTTCTCTGAATTCTCACATTATTCCCTGGAGTAGATAGTATTAGTATTTTATGGTTAAGTGACCCAGCTGATAGATGATGAAGTCAGAATTCAAACTCAGTTATTCCAACTCCACAGCCTTCAGTTCTATATAATAACCTCTACTTCTATCAGGTTTTAGCAAGAAACCTACATATTTGTGTTCCTTCAGTGACTCTGTAGAATGCAAAGTTAGTGGAAGTTTTTACATCCAATAAGTGAAGAACAAAAGAAAAATTGACATATATTATCATGGTAGATAGAGTGGAGGAAAAGATAGTAGTCTTTTTATTGCCTTCCCTCTGTGTTTTCCAGGTTTCACAACATTCTAGTAGACATTTATTTATTTAGCTGGTAACCCATACCTTGAAGATATTTAACTCACTCCAACAGACCCCAACGTGGAGTCTACATGGAAAAGACTTCTACAAGAAATATCTGAACAACACTACAGAATTAGGAAGAGGTTTCCTAAAATATCTGGAGAGAATGAAAAAAAAAAAAAAAAAAAGGATTACTTGAATTAATAGAAACAGGTTAAAAAAAAAATCCAGAAGACTTTCCAAAGATAGCCAGATGCCATCTCTATAAGGAAAAGTCTTTCAGTTTGGCCATGTGTGAGAAGAGAACTTCACAAAGTCTTGGTACTCAAAGTGTGGTCTCAGGACCAGTAGTAGCCTTACCTCACCCCACCTCAGATCTGCTGAATCAGAATTAAATTTTTGGCAATTCATAGACCTGTTAAATTTTTTGAAGCATGAATTTAAAGACAATTGTTATGATTTCCTTAGTACGGATATGAAGCTGGGGGTGAAACTGAGAAGCTTTAGACTGTACTGCGAGAGGTCTGATTTCCTTAAGTACTAAGTTTGACATGTGCTATCTCTGACATTTCACTTTGATACTTCTTGTTTCATTTTTATAGTGAAGGTACATCCTCATTCTTTCAAATGCATGTTTTGGCTTCTGATTATCTTTATAAAAAATTTTAGAGCAATTTTTGTGAAATTGCAGACAGGTAAAAAAAAATTGTTTTATTTTCAAATCTGAGTTCTGTCATGAAACTAACACAGTGCAGACAAATATCACGAAAGTGTTTGGGAAGGATGTGGCTGATGAAGGTGCAGTACAATGATGGTTGGAGAAGTTCTGTTCTGGTGATTTTAATCTTGAAAATGAGCCATGTGGGTGACCTGAGACCAAGGTGGATAATGATGAGTTGAAAGTTGTAGGGGAAGCAAATTCATCTTGACCTACAGTCCAAAAGTGACTTACTTATTCATTAAATAAAAGCTAATGGTGTCTGTTTGGTGGTCCGGAGCTGGTATTATCCACCACAGTTTCATGAAACCTGGTCAATTACAGTGGATGTCTACTGCAGCCAATTGGACAAAAAGATGAGTATGGTTGCAATTAAGCAGCCAAGATTGGCCAAAAGAAAAAGGCCCATCCTCTTGCAAGACAATGCTTGACCACATGTTGCACAAACAACACTTGTCAAATTACTGAAGCTAGACTTGGAAACTTTCCGTCATGCAGTATATTCACCAGACCTTGCACCAAGTACTACTTTTTTTCAGGCTTTGGACCACTTCTTGCAAAGAAAAATATTCAATTGTCAACAAGCTGTGGAAAACACCTTTCATGATTCATTGGCACTTGCTTTTGGGCTTCTTCACTGCTGGTATAAACAAGGTACCATTATGATGGCAAAATGTTGTCAGCAGTTGAGGTGCATACTTTGATTAATTATACTGCTTCTTGTTTGAGACATAATAAACTTTTGATTTGAAATCAGGCATTTCATATTTAATGACCCCATATTTTGAACAATTTTCCATTTTCCAGCATATATTATGTATAAGATTATTCCAAATTGGGTCCTTCTTTGAGATAAACTAAAGTTATTGAGCCAATCAAGAACAAGCTCACTCTTCCTTAGTGCTGACCTTAGAAGTGCATAAACCAATTGAGAATCAACTCTCTTTTCTGAAAATGAACCCATAAATAAGTAACTGGTCACCATCGTGAGGGCTTCTGAATTAGTGGTGCTTTTGCCAGTTGCCGGGCTCAGACTACAGTCTGAAACATTACCTTATTCCCCCCTTCACCCTCAGAGAGATGGCACCTCAAGAGGAAAAGGCACTAATCATCCTGCCTCCACTGCCATATGTCTTTTTTGGACAAATTGTCAGATCATACTACTGTGAGTCCAAGAGTTGGGAGAATGGGAATGGCTGCCTTTGCCTACTGAAAATCTTTTTAGAACAAGACCCTATTTTAAGACCCTACCATTAGGGTATGCTTAGTCCATCTGGTCACTTTGTTTGCACTACTGAAATATTCCTATGACCTGATCCCACTTCAGGACTCTAAGCTATAAAAAGAAACCCTGGGAAGGTTAAAGCTATGGTCCATAGAGCCCATCAGAGGGAGGTGATCATGGTGGAGTCATGTGATCTTTGGACACTCACAAAGAAGCAGCCTCAATCTGGGAAAAGGTCCAACACTTCCTTGGTTAGGGGGAGGGTACCTCACTTGGACTTCTACAGCCTCCTATCATTCAGATTTGAACGATTCTTGTGTTGTTCTAGCTGGGGCCATTCCTGTTGTATTCCTCAAATTCAAACACTCTGTCACTACACAACACCAGGGTTTGGCACCAAAGCAAAAGTTTTTGGAATTATTTTTCTAACTTGTCAGAATGGTTTAAACTCCCCAAGTCTGATACTAAGACACTATTATTACTGAGGACAAGTCCGTATCTAAATATTTCATAATGAACTCAGGAATAGCATCACCAAAACTGCTCATAGAAAAGAGTAGGCCATGGTTTGTGTGTGTGTGTGTTATGTGTATGCATCTCAGAAGTGAAAATTACAGATGTGGCTGCACTGAATTTATAGAAATGGTCAGTGGACAGTCCTGAAATGGGAAAAACTAAAAATGATATCTTAAGGCTGTTAAAATAGAAATTTGAGGAAAGAAGGATATTAAAGGCTTGAAACTTTTCTTATGTAGCACAAAGAATTCTAAAATTCCTACAAAAGAATAAAGAGCCCAAGAATAACTAAGAATTTCTCATGAAGAATGGGGGGGGGTGGATATCTTACCAGATACAGGCTATGCTGGAGAGTCACTGTAATCAAGCAATCGGTGCAGATATAAGGATAGTCAAGTCAACCAATGGAACAGAATAAGGAACCCAGAAACTGGTTAATGCATTTGTGGAATTTTGATAAATGAACATGGTGGCATAGAAAATTGTCAAAAGAGGAATTATTTCAAAACTAAAACCTAAAAAGATGGTTATTTATATAGGTAAATATGGAATTAGATCTTCACCACAAAGAAAAACTCCAGATAAAGATTAAAAGTCAAAAACCAAAACGTTCTTACTTTTAGAAGGCAATATAAATAAATATGTTTTAGACTGACTCTTGTTTTAATTATTGTCAGCTTTACATGAGGCCTGGGCAAGGATGTTCACAACAAACATATCTGACTAAAGAATAGTATTGAAAAATACACGAGTATTATAAAGCAATAAGAAGAGAAAAATAATTCAATTTTAAAAAATAAGCAAAGAACACAAACAGGTGTTTTACTGGAGAAGGGACACATGGCCAAAGGCACAACAAAACAAACAAAAAATAAGGAATGATCATTCTCTTCATGGATAAGGAAAAGGCAAATTTAGACCACGATGAGATGGCTTTTTTTTTTTTTTTTTCCGGATTTTGGCCAGGGCTGGGTTTGAACCCGCCACCTCCAACATATGGGGCCAGTGCCCTACTCTTTGAGCCATAGGTGCCACCCAAGAAGGTATTTTATATACATCTTAGTGGGAAACATTAGGACATCTGACTTCAGTATCAATCTAGATCAATACAGCCTCCCATATTCTGCTGGAGGAAGTGGAAGAGGGCATAGATGCTATAGAAGACAACTTAGCATCATCTTATAAAACTGAAGATTCATATTCTCTATATACAATAGCTCCACGCTTTTCAAGAAAAACTCTTTGCGCAGAGTTTGCATACTAGGAGATATATGTAGGAATGTTCACAGCAGATCAGTTTGTAAGAGCAATAAACTGCAAATTGTTAAAATGCCCACTGACAGGAGAATAGAATAAATGGACAAGAATGTTATAGTTAAACAAACTAGAGCCACATTTAACAATGTAGATTAAATCATACATAGGTATATTTAATTTTATTTAAATTTTTTTACTAGTGCACATAAAGAAAAATTTGGTAGATTAATTTAAGAGATAGTTATCCTTTTAACTTCATTATAAATGGAAAAATATTGAGTATACTCTTCTTTCTATCTGGCTCCTTCCACTCAATACTTCATTTGTGAAAGCAGTTTATTCTGTTGGGTGCCACTGTGTGTTGTTAACTCTCACAGATGCATGGGATTCAACTGTGTAAGGGGATTACAATTTATTTATTCGTGTAAAAGTTGATGCATGTTAGGCTAGCTCCACTTTGGGGCTGTTACAAACAGGGCGACTATGAACATTCTAGGGTGTGTCTTTTGGTGAATATGTGTGCACATTTCTATTGGGTTTAATAACCTATTTGTGAGGGAAAAATATAGGTCCCAAAAGATTATATATGGCATGATACATCAGTATGATACTTTTAACTACATAGGATACCATTTTTATGAAGTTAAAAACAACTGAAACCAAAAAATAAAATGTTACAGGAATACCCAGGCATATGATATACATATACGTACATTTATGCCTATGTAAATATAAAAATATGAGCATTATACATGCAAGATTCCAAGTCATGGTTACCCCGGAGGGCAGAGGATGGGAAATGAAGGGTAAGGGTGCCAGAGGGGTGGAAAGCAGCATCCCGGATTTTGTGTGTAATTGTTTCATGAGTATGGACTACATTTTAATACACGCTAAATACACTGATAGGATGTACCAATGGCAAGGATGTTTCCTGAACTAAAGATTATTATTTTTCCAATTTTTAAAATGTTTAAGAACTACCTAAATAAAGGGGGGAGTCTCTGAGAAATCACCAGTTCATGTGGCAGATTTTACATTTGAAAAGATTTTATATCTTACCATGAAGTTAAAGTGACTTGGCTAGAAGTCCTTCAGATATTTTTACGGTATAAATTGGTCTGAAAAATACTATTTATTTATTTATTTGTTTGTTTTTAAAAACAGGGACAAGGTCTCCGTCTGTTGCCCAGGCTGGAATGCAGTGGCATGATCATAACTCACAGCATCCTCTAACCCTTGGGCTCCACAGATTCTCCTGCCGCAGCTTCCTAACCAGCTGAGACTATAGGGCATAGCATTGTGTCCTGCTAATTTTCTAAAAAAGTATTTTTGTAGAGAT
>CAUYON010154635.1:0-38568 GCA_963573935.1 Arctocebus calabarensis
TTTTTTTTTGTAGAGACAGGGTCTCACTTTATCGCCCTGGGTAGAGTGCCGTGGCGTCACACTGCTCACAGCAACCTCCAGCTCTTGGGCTTAAGCGATTCTCTTGCCTCAGCCTCCCAAGTAGCTGGGACTACAGGCGCCGGCCACAGCGCCCGGCTATTTTTTTTGTTTGTTTGTTTGTTTTGCAGTTCGGCCGAGGCCGGGCTTGAACCCGCCACCTTCGGTATATGGGGCCGGCGCCCTACTCGCTGAGCCACAGGAGCCGCCCATGCACTTTGTTTTTTAAACTCCCTTGGTAACTTGGTTGACATGTCTGTCATTCTTCAAATAAGAATGTTTGCACAGAGTAAGACACTGAATAAATATTCAGTGCTTATATTAAAAGTGAGACACAGAGCCAGGCGCAGTGGCTCACGCCTGTAATCCCAGTACTTGGGAGGCCGAGGTGGGTGGATCACTTGCGTTCACGAGTTTGAGATCAGCCTAAGCAAGAGCAAGACCCTGTCTCTGAAAGTAGCCAGGCATTATGCAGGCAGTCCCAGCTACTTGGGAGGTGGGGGTAAGAGAATCGCTTTAATCAAAGTGTTTGAGGTTGCTATGACCTATGACACCATGGCACTCTTCTGGGGGCAAGAAAGTGAGACTCTGCCTCAATTAAAAAAAAGGGGGGGGGCTCAGAGCCAGCCACGTACACCTGAGCTCAGCGGGCTAAGGTGCCAGCCACGTACACCTGAGCTGGCGGGTTCGAATCTAGCCCGGGGCCCACCAAACAACAATGACAGCTGCAACCAAAAAATGGCCGGGCATTGTGGCGGATGCCTATAGACGCCGCTACTTGGGAGGCAGAGGCAGGAGACTCGCTTGAGCCCAGGACTTGGAAGTTGCTGTGAGCTGTGATGCCACAGCATTCTACTCAGGATGACACCAGTTTGAGGCTCTGTCTCAAAAAAAAAAAAAAAGGAAGTACAGTATGTGTATAAAACACATTTTATGCTGAATTAACCAGATAGTATTGTTTTGTCAGTCTTCCTGACCAAGAAATAGTTAATGTGCTGAGTCCTACCCTCTTTCTACACCCTGGAATATGCCACTTACTTTTGTGAGGGCCTATGTGCATGAATCAAAGACTCTCAGTTAGAGAGGCCTTAAAGTTCAAACTAGTTCTTGCCCAACTGCCCATCCAACAATGTCCCCAGTGTGCCATCTGTCCAGCCTGCACTGGCAGGACACTCACTACACCCCAGAGCGGTTCATGCCACTTTGTACAGCTCTGACTCTTAGAAAATTATTTCCCAGCCTGAGCTGATATCTCCTCCTTTGCTCTTAAGAGAACAAATTGAGCTTCTTGCATTCTTCATAGTCACGAAGAATGAGTCATATCAGAATAATTCTATTTCCTTTAGTAGACTAGCCAGGCGTGGAAAATGTGGTAGCAACTATCTAGACTTTAACAGGCATTTGGCCAATTTGCTAAAGAGAGCCTCATGCCTTGTGGACTCAATAGAGAAATGTGTGCGAAATGAAAGAATGATTGGTTGGGCTTGTAACTGTCTGAATGTCTGTACCCAGAGGATGCTGCCTGCTGAAATGAGGTTCTCCTAGAAGGAGATTTTTAAACAGCCTCGTGGGAAGAAGTCTGGAGGAGGCCACGAGAGTTGCCTTCCATTCTTAGTGAACCCGTGTCGGTTCTTGACACGCAATGTTTATGTATCTGAATCCTCACAGATTCAGTGAGGATAATACCAATAACCATTTGTTCATTCAACAAATATTTGTTGAGCACCTACTATGTGCCGAATGTGGTTGATTGCCCCCAAAAAAGTTCATGCGTATTCTCTGTGATATCTGACACCACAGATGAGCAAAAAAAGTCCTCACAAAATCAGTCCGCACTTCAGAGGCCCTTGTTCTAGACCAGTGGTTCTCAACCTTCCTAATGCCTCAATGTATTTTCATTGTTAAAAAGGCGTCACAACCCACAGGTTGAGAACCGCTGTTCTAGACCATCACTTTCGCTCAGGACACTGTGCTGATGGAAATGTTCTGTCTGCACAACACAGCACAGTAATTAGGAGCCACATGTGGCTGTTGAGCACTGGAGATGCAGTCAGTGCAACTGAGGAACTGAATCTCTAAACTTTATTTAATTGAATCAATTTTAATTTAAATAGCCACATTTGACGGCATGGTTCTAAATTAAAGGAGGCTAAACAGATGTGAAAACGAAATACAATCTCAGATCCTAGACTGGATACTGTTTTGGAGGATGAAAAATGTTGTAAAGAACGTTATTGTGTTGGCTCGGCGCCTGTGGCTCAGAGGGCTAAGGTGCTAGCCACATACACCTGAGTTGGCGGGTTCGAATCCAGCCCAGGCCCGCCAAACAACAATGACGGCTGCAACCAAAAAATGGTCGGGCGTTGTGGCAGGCGCCTGTAGTCCCAGCTACTAGGGAGGCAGAGGCAGGAGACTCGCTTGAGCCCAGGAACTGGAGGTTGCTGTGAGCTGTGATGTCATTGCACTCTATCCAGGGTAACAGCTTGAGGCTCTGTCTCAAAAAAAAAAAAAAAAAAAGAACGTTATTGTGTCAGCTGATGAGATTAGAATGTAGGCGATAGATTAAATGAAAGTATCAGTATAAATTTTTAAGGTTTATAACTGCACTGTGGTTATAATAAGGGAATATCCCTTCCTTAGGAAGCACACAGTGTATTTAAGGGAAAAGGGGCCAGGATGTATGTAACTTACTCTAGAGAGTTGGGAGAGATGAGCAATGGTCATACCAATGGGGTAAAATGTTAGCAGTAAGTGAATCAGTATGAAGAGTACATAGATGTTTCTTGTACTATTTGTTGCAACTTTTTGTAAGTTTGAAATAGTTTCCAAATAAAAAGTTTTAAAAAATGCTCTCATATGTAACTATGGTATTAAAGTTATATATTTAAAAAAAGAGTCCCAGTCTTTTAAAGATGCATAATGAAATAATTGTGGACAAAATGATATAACGTCTGGGGCTTGCTTCAAAGTAATATAGTGTCTTACTATGGGCAGTGGGGGTATAGATGGAAGCAGAGCAGCCAGAGAGTGATTCTCTTGAAGCTGGGTGATGTGTGCATGGATTTATTTTATTATACTGTTCTCTCCATTTTTGTATATGTTTGAAATTTCTATGACTTTGAGTTGGGAAAAATCAGCATTTACTCACTTTTTCCTTTCAGGAATATTGTGCTTTTCCCTTACTCAATTTTTTTTCTTGTATAAACTGGGAAAACTCATTTATACCAAATCCTTCATTATAAAAATTATTTATGCAATTTTTTCTTTTCTTTCTTTCTTTTTATTTTTCTTTCTTTCTTTCTTTTTTTTTTTTTTTGAGACAGAGTCTCACTTTTTCTCCCTGGGTAGAGTGCCCCAGGCATCATAGCTCACAGCAACTTCCAAACTCTTGGGTTCAAGCGATCTTCTAGCCTCAAGGCTAGTCCAAGTAGCTAGGCCACAATGCCCAGTCATTTTTAGAGGTGAGGTCTCACTCTTGCTCAGGCTGGTCTTGAACTCCTGAGCTCAAGTAATCCACTTGCTTTGGCCTCCCAGAGTGCTAGGATTACTAGCAGGAGTCACTGTGCCTGGCCTGAATGTTTCTTAAAACAATAAAAATTCTTTTATTGTTAGAAAATTTTTATTTTTTATTCTTTTATTGTTTTTATCCTTGAATAGAATAAAATTATTCTTTTATTATTTTCTTTTTGTTCTTTTTATTTTATATTCTTTGTTTTTATTCTTGAAAAGAATAAAATTATTCTTAATTTATTTTCTTTTTCTTTTATTTTTAAAAAATTTTATTTCTTAAAACAATAAAACAATAAAAAAAAGGGCTGAATAATATTAGCAGACACAAAAAGACTTCTTTTAAGACCTTTTAAGTGGCCACTTATTTTAAGCAATGTATCCCAGTTCCCTTATGGGAAAATACTTTGCTCAGACCCTTCAATAGAACAGTTTCTTTCCATATTTAAAAATACTCGCACAAGTAAAATTTCATTATAATGCATTTCATGAAACCCTCTTTTTTCCTGAATATTTGGTATAAGTTAGAGTATTCCTAGAGATCACTTCTAGATCTTCAGATGAAAAATCCTATTTATATGCAGCTGTGTCCAGTGGGGTGATGAGCTGTTTTGAATAGTTATCCTTGTCATTCCTAGACCTTAAATTTCCCAGGATATGATTTCGTATCCCATTGTTTGAGGGGGTTAAGTGGTTTGGCATTTGACTTTGGGAAAGTTAAATTGCTTTAATTGCATAAATCCCAAAAACCCTCAGCTAAGTTCTCTCTTCCCAGCCTGTGACCTGGCAAACAACCCCTTTTTATTTTAGTGGCTCTTACATGAACCAAGACAAGGAAAGCATGTTCATAAATTCATTTGTCCTGTAAACATTTTGTACTATGTCAAGAAGTTTCTCCTGCTGAGGACCATATCCCTAAATGTGGAGATATCATAACTGAGAGGTTCCCTTCATGGCATAAATCTTTAAGAGATGGGATTTTGGTTCTTGGTGCCTGTGGCTCAAGCGGCTAAGGCGCCAGCCACATACACCTGAGCTGGCAGGTTCGAATCCAGCCTGGGTTGCCAAACAACATGGCTGCAACAAAAAATAGCCAGGCATTGTGGTGAGCACCTGTAGTCCTAGCTACTTGGGAGGCAGAGGCAGGAGAATCGCTTGAGCCCAGCAATTGGAGATTGCTGTGAGCTGTGATGCCACAGCACTCTACCCAGGGTGACAGCTTGAGGCTCTGTCTCAAAAAAAAAAAAAAAATCTATCGATTCTAGTGGCAGTGTAGAAGTATCTCACTGTGGTTTCATTTTGCATTTCCCTGTGTCTAACAATACAGAGCAAATCTTCATGTGCTTCTTTGCCATCCGTGTGTCTTGTTTGAGGCTCTGTCTCAAAAAAAAAAAAGAAAAGAAAAGAAAAAAGAAATGGGATTTTGCCCGTTTAAGAGAAATTAAAACTGAAAAAATCTCTGTTTTTCATTTGTTAGCTTTATTATTATTATTATATGTATATATTTTTGAGACAGTCTATGTCACCCTTGGTAGAGTGCTGTAGTGTCACAGCTCACAGCTACCTCAAACTCTTGGGCTTAAGCAATTCTCTTGTCTCAGCCTCCCAAGTAGCTGGGACTACAGGTGCCCACCACAACACCTGGCTATTTTTTGGTTGCAGTTGTCATTGTTGTTCAGCAGTCCTGGGCCGGGCTCGAACCCACCAGCTTTGGTGTATGTGGTTGGCGCCCTACTCACTGAGCCACAGGCACTGAGCCTGTTAGCTTTATTATTTTGTTTGTCATTCTTATGATTTTTCTTTCTTTGCAGAGATAGACTACTGTGCCTCACCCAATCATGGATGTCAGCACGAGTGTGTTAACACTGATAATTCCTATTCTTGCCGTTGCCTAAAAGGCTTTACCCTGAATCCAGACAAGAAAACCTGCAAAAGTAAGTCACACCAGGAGTTGGGCAAGGGCTTGTTCTACTAGGCGCTTTTCTAGTTAGTTTCCTTTTCTTGCAATCTTGAGAAAGATGTACTTGTACTTGTGTCTACTAACATTATTCTGCCCTTCATTTTACCTTTTGGCCCACTATCTTCTGTTATGAGGAGGACTTTTCAGGACTGAATAGACTGGATCTGGCCATTAATTCATTTAGCAAAGTTGGGGCCCAACCCAAAGCTCCCAGCTATTTGAAATGAGGGTACATGCTCCCTCCTCCTTTTCCCACTTTGTGTGTTTGGAACTTTGTGAGAGAAAAGACTGAGCCCAGCGATGGGAGGTAAAAGGAACTGGTTTCTTCCAGTCCTATAAGATGAGACACTTGATGGATGCTGAAGGGGGTACCTTGAGGCTCTGTCCTCTTTGATAGGAAGGAAGAAGAAAATGAGACTCTGGGGCATCCAGCAGCATTTAAGGGGTACATGTTGTTGAGGGGCATGAGAAAATCTGAGGATGGACCCTGGATGGGACCTCTGTAAGCCAGACTGTTCCTGAGGGACTGCTAGAATGGATGGCCCATAGGACAGAGATGGTTGTCCTTTTCTCACTGCTGAAATCTCAGTACTCAGAGTACTTGGCATACATAGGTACAGGACAGTGTCGAATGGATGAATGAATGAGTCAACGAACTTCCCTGAGATGTGTCATTTTGGAGAAACTGCAATCATTATTTGAATTCCTCGATCTTGTTAGAAAAATGACCTTTTTAAGGCATGCGAGTTGTGAATTTCTTTTTTTCAGAAAGTCCTCCCACAGTCATTCCACACTTCTGCACACTAAATTGTTGGAGGTCAGCTGGCAATGTCACTCACAGAACTTTCAGCAGCTTCCATTTAGGGACATATTTTCCTGTATGCTCCTTCACTACTTCTTCCTGGCAGTATATACAGCAGTGTTCTATATGGCAGGACTGTGTTTTCAGCATATACAGTATCTCTTTTGAAAAGCACTGTAGGCTGTGTAACTGAATCTAGACATGTCACATTCTGCTTATAACGCACATTAACTTGTATGCTCACTCTAGTAAGTATCCTACTGTGGATAGTGGCAGGTGGTTGCAGAACCCTGTTTTGAAACAGCCTCTCTTATAAAACATAATTCCCACTGCCTTGGAAATAATCGAGCATTAAATGAGGATTTTAATTTTTGAGCATTCAGAACATGAAAACAATTAGATGGGATGTTTTCCATTAGACCACACTTGGCTGTGGTTTGTCAAAGACCTATTTTTCTGGCCTGGCTGTTCCTCTCTGTGCCCTTTACACCTTTAGCTGGGGATGAGCATGTGAGGGGTTGGCTGCACCCAGGGATAATCACTCGTGGGAGAACTTTCTTGCGGATCCAAGCTCTTATGTGGGCGATGATGATTAGATCTGGTTCAGCTTAAACATTGATTGTGGCCATGAGTTCCTTCCTGTGTTACCATTGGAGGAGGGAAAGGAAAACAAGGCAGGCATGTGGCCATGGGTGGAGGAAAAGTTTCTTGAAGCATCTCTTCCCAGTCCTCCAGTCCCTGCGCCTCTGCCACTCCCGTGAGAGAAGGGTTTAGCACAGTGCAGGCATCGTTACCAAGGGAGGAGGGAGGCTGAGGAGAGAGGGTGAGTAGAGTAGTGGCTGTTTGGGAGTTAGACCCCATATGGGCCTGTTTGCAGGCGGTGGCCCAGGCCAGAGACCCTAATGCATTCAGTGGGTATAGCACCTCGTTAGCCCTACATTTTCATCCAAGAAAAATGAAATTTGTTCCTAAACCCAGTGTCCTCATCAGCCCTTCTCCCAACATCCTGCCTCCCCATTACATTTTCCATTGTCTTTGCTGTGAACCCAGCCCTGACCCCTGAGGCCGGCCTCTTGGAGCTGCCCGCACTTACTGCTTGTGCTCAATCCATTAGGGCAGACAGCTGTGAATGGATGCGGATGCTCACTGCCTCTCTGGAGCATCACTTGGATGAGGGAAGCCAAGAAATGGGGATTAAAATCTGGAGTTTGTTATTAGGAGTCTGAGGTCTCTGGAGTGAGCTGAGCATTACAAACCTGACCTCAGGGTACAGCCATTTACAGTTAATAGGAAGTTGATGGATGGGGGCTATTTTCAAATCTAATAAGAACTCTACTTTTCAAAGGAATCTTATGTCATCTAAATTAAATGGGAAAACTGGGGGGGGGGGGAACGTTCAAGGCAGAATCCTACTAAAGAAAAGACTGTGGGCCAGGAGTTGTTCTTACTGCTCATCTGGGCACAATTTCTCCTCCTGGAAAGCCCAGCATCAGTGTAAGACTGAAGTCCTAGAGACAGGACGGCAGAAGCACAGAACTGGGGACTGGCCCAGTTGCCTGGGTGTATACTTGATGCTGGGGCCAGGCCGGGGCTCCCTGGGGCTGACATATCACCCTCCAAACTGGTGTTAAGTCCACTGGTTGGGCTGAGCCAGGAAGCCACCAGACGAGACGTGACACGTAGGCTTGGCACTGTCGACTGTGGGTATGACTTTCTACTTCTCTGGACCTGGATTTCCTAAACTGAAGGAGCAGGACTTCCTGCGTGACCATTCCATGCCCCTCCAGTTTCTCTGAAACTTACCGTCTGTGCGCTCAGCGGCCATCCAAATGTACTGCCTGGAGTCATCTTTCACGGTTCACTCCTGCCGTCTGCGGGAGGGCTCCAGCTCTTCCCTGCATTGGCCTGACTCATAAAGAGCATTTGATTTATCCTCGTGGTCCTGCCATCTGCCCTCTCAGGGCTTTGCTGGTCACTATGGGCCTTCCCAGATGCACTTGCATCCTCACCAGGCCTGTGTGTACCCTTCTCAGTTTGGGAGGGGAGTTAACCAGGTGGGAGGCATACAGGTACTTAGTAGATACTTACTGAAAAACATGTGAGTAAGAGGACACTGTCTGTGAAGTATGAAATACGTGTGGAAAGAAGGCAAAAAAGTCTGGTTAAACCTCTGCTAAAAAAGAAACATTTGGGAAGAGTTCTTTTTGAATTGCTGTTTGCTAGATTGCTCAGTTACAGCAGTATGATCCAGCTCATATGCATGAATGAGCGTCAGGGTCTCTGGCGTGGGTCACCGCCTGCAAACAGGGGGTCTAATTTGTGGTGGGGACCACTCCCAAAACATCACTACTCTCTACTCAGCCTCCTTCCTCCCTGGGTAAAGACGCTGGCACTGTGCTCAACTCTTCTCTTACCCAGATGCCTCTCCTCTCTACTCAGCCTCCTTCCTCCCTGGGTAAAGACGCTGGCACTGTGCTCAACTCTTCTCTTACCCATATGCCTCTCCGGGGAGGGAGTTGAGGGAGTGGCAGAAGTGGAGGGACTGGAGGGTTGGTAAGAGATGCAGAGTGATGTCCTCCTTAAGAATCTCAATGTTTTTCGGTTGAATTATTTTGTGTGTAAATCATTCTCCTCCAAGAAATATATTTAGGCCAACTCAGTGTCCCATGCTTATAATCCTAGCACTCTGGGAGGCTGAGGCGGCTGATTGCTTGAGCTCAGGAGTTCGAGACTAGCCTGAGCAAGAGCAAGACCCTGTCTCTACTAAAATAAAAAAACTAGCCCAGGTGTGGTGATGCACACTTACATTCCCGGCTGCTTGGGAGGCTGAGGCAAGAGGATTGCTCAAGCCCAAGAGTTTGAGGTTGCTGTGAGCTATGATAACACAGCACTCTACCCAGGGTGAGAAAGTGAGACTCAGTCTTCAAAAAAATACATACATATATTTAAAACATTGTTTATTCCCCCCTCCCACTTTTTAAGGTCTTTTGGGGGAATTGTTTAAGAGACAAAGCGTTATGCTGTTGCCCAGCCTAGAGTGCAGCGGCATGATCATAGCTCACTGCAGGCTCATACTCCTGGCTTTAAGTAATCCTTTTGCCTTAGCCTCCCAAAGTGCTGGGATTGCAGGCATGAGCTGCCATGCCTAGTCCTTTTTTAAATGTATTTTTCTTAAATTGATAGATCATAGTTGTACATATTTTGGGTATTTATTTTTTGACAAAATTGTATACATTATGTACATGTTTTGAAGTATGTATATATAAATGTTACTTAAAGACAATGTTGGAGTTTTTGTTATAAAATATATTGAATAGGCTCTGTGCCCATAGCTCAGTGGTTAGTGTGCCGACCACGTGCACTGGGGCTGGTGGATTCAAACCCAGCCAGGACCTGCTAAACAACGACAATAATAACAACAACAACAAAAAAAAATAGCTGGGCATTGTGGGGGGAGCCTAGAGTCTCAGCTACTGGGAGGCAGAGGCAAAAGAATCACTTAACCCCAAGAGTTTGAGGTTGCTATGAGCTGTGACGCTACGGTACTCTATTGAGGGCAACATAGTGAGATTCTGTCTCTGTCTCAAAAAAAAAAAAAAAATACATTGAATGTAAAATTTACCATTTTAATCATTTTAAGTATATTTACCATTTTATTGGTAAATACATTTTATTTGTAAATACAAAGCCAAGAGTTTGAGGTTGCTATGAGCTATAACGCCACTGCACTCTTAACGAGGGCAACATAGTGAGATTCTGTCTCAAAAAAACCAAAAATTCATTGAACATAAAATTCACCATTTTTACCATTTTAATTGTATTTACTATTAATGTATAACCATCACCATCTTGTCTCCAGAACTTTTTCATCACCCTTGGACCAAAACTCTGTACCCATTAAACACTAACTCCCCACCCCATCTCCTGGCAGCCCCCATCTACTTTCTGTCTCTATGAATTTGACTATTATAGGCGCCTCCTATAGGTGGAATTATATAATATTTTTGTCTTTTCATGGCTGGCTTATATCACTTAACATTTTCAAGCTTCATCCATGTTATAGCATGTCCCTGAATTTCCTTATAATGTCCCATTGTATATATGAGCCACTTCAATTTATCCATGTCATCCATCAGTGGACACTTGGGGTGCTCTCACATTTTGGCTGCTGCAAATAATACTGCTATAAACTTGGGTGTATATACCTAGAAGTAGAATTTCTGGATCATATAGTTAGTTCTATATGTAATTTGCTGAGGCACTGCTGTCTTCCAGAGTGGCTGAATGCTGGCTTTTTAAAACAGAGTTTACTGAAGATAATTTTACCTCCCCTGACGGTGTAATGAAGTGAATCCCACATGCTTTGCACTACAAGGCCCTAGACTGCAGGCCCTTCATGCTGTCTGTCTGTCTGTTTGTATGGGGGCCAATGTTTTAGTGCCAGGCCTGTTTTTCTGGGTCAAAGCTCTTTGCATGTTTCTTGGCACTCAGCTGTGAACTGCAAAGGTGAAGTTGTTGACAAGTTCCAGGCAGATGAACTGCAACTATACCCAGTCAACGGTATCCTATCTGTCATGCAGGAGTGAGTGACCAAGGAGTGCCAAAGGGTCAATGACAACCAGGTGAGGTTTCTTCCTGTAGGCCAGCCCTGTGTGTCATGGAATTCTCTCCATGTGCTCAGCCTTCAGCCATCCTGCTCTTGGTCTGTGCATGAAGAAAGTTCCATCCACCAGTCACCTGGGAGGGCATACCGTGGGTCCTTTAACGGACCCTTTTAGGGGTCCCTCAGTTCCAGGTTCCACTGACATCTCCATTTTTATTAGCTATGTGATCTTGATTAAGTTATTACCTCCCTAACCTCCATTCCTCAGCTTTAAAATATGGATGATAACAACTGCATACACCTTGCAGGGTCAAATGAAATTATATTTGTAAAGTGCTTGGCAGTATGTGGCATTTAATAGGCACTAAAGAAATGGTAGCAACTATGACTACCATCATTAATGTTATTATTGGACTGCCACTGATGGTTAGAAAAATGAAAATGACAGAGTCCCTGCTCATGGAACTCACTGTCTAGTGAAAGAAACAGACATTAAAGTATCACAAATACAAAAAAAATGCAGGTAACCATTGTAATAAATGCTACAAAAGAGATCCTGAAGAAAGAACTGACTTCGTGTGGAGCTAATGTGGAGCTGAAGTGAAGGAACATAGAGGTTAACTAGGACAATAAGGAGCCATAAGCAGAGGGTGCCATGTGTCGTATCTTCAAGTCGTTTGTGTATTTAAGCTTCCTCAAATAATTTTTGGTCAGATGTATGGTAAAAATAAGAGGTGTACATTCACAGTTCATTACTTTATAGTTTCGGTTCATTTCCTCTGGGTCAGTTAGGGTGCTAACAGAAAATCCAATTAATGGTATCTTAAATCATACGGACATTTACTTTTTACGTAAGGCCAAAGCTGGCCGTCCAAGGGTTGGCTTAGTGACTCAGTGATATTATCAAGAACCCAGCTTGGCTGGGTGCTGTGCTGTGGCTCAAGCCTGTAGTCCTAGCACTTGGGAGGATGAGACTGGTGGATTGCTTGAGCTAGGGAGTTCAAGATCAACCTGAACAAAAATGAGACCTCTTCTCTACTAAAAATAGAAAAACTAGCCGGACATCGTGGCGCATGCCTTTGGCCCTAGCTACTCCGGAGGCTGAGGCAAGAGGATCTCTTGAGCCCAAGAGTCTGAAGTTGCTGAGCGTGATGACACTGCACCCTGCCCAGGGTGACAGAGTAAGACTCTGTCTTAAAAACAACAACAAAGGCTCGGCGCCTGTGGCTCAAGCCGTTAAGGCGCCAGCCACATACACCTGAGCTGGTGGGTTCGAATCCAGCCCGGCCCGCCAAACAACAATGACAACTGCAACCAAAAAATGGCCAGGTGTGTGGCGGGCGCCTGTAGTCCCAGCTACTTGGGAGGCAGAAGCCTGAGACTTGCTTGAGCCCAGGAATTTGGAGGTTGCTGTGAGCTGTGATGCTATGGCACTGTATCCAGGGTGACAGCTTGAGGCTCTGTCACAAAACAACAACAACAACAACAACACACAGCCTCTTTCTGTCTTTCTACTCCACCAAAGCATGTTAACTTTTCGTGCTCCTGCTAGTTTTTAGTAGAGATGGAGTTACCTCATGGCTACAGATGGCTGCTGCAGCTCTAAGCATCATACCCTCACTCTACTAGACTCCCATGGAGAGAAAGGCAGAAAGGAAAGAGGACAGGGAGGCACCTGTGGCTTAGTGAGTAGGGTGCCGGCCCCATATGCCAGAGGTGGTGGGTTCAAACCCAGCCCTGGCCAAAAACTGCAAAAAAAAAAAAAAAAAAAAAAAAAAGAGGACAGAGAAAGGCATTTCTCTCCATATGTTTTTTGTCTTTTCAGGAAAGAAAATCCTTCCTAAGGACCCCTAGTAAATTCCTTATATTACATTGACCAAAACTAGGGCATATTCCTACCCCTTGACCAACCACTGACAGAGGAGGATGTGGTTGCCAGGCTGGCTGAGACCAGCCGTGATTCATGCCTTGGGGGTCTCGGGGTAATGGATGTTGGCTAGACAACCAACAGCTCAGGCTGGTCTTGAACTCCTGAGTTCCCACTTGCCCCAGTGCCTGCCTTTTCTTGACTCCCCTAAAGACATAGATATTTTACAAGATCAGCTTTGGTTTATTGCCCTCTGACATCACTGTCAGATGTTGCTGCAGACAAAAGCTCCTTATTTGAACATCATGGATCAAGGAAGAAACTGTTGGGATTTTCTTAGCTTTTCCATCTTTCTCGGAAGGGTATGGCACCCCAGCTTTCAGCTCTTTGGCCATCAGCTCAACTCAACTGAGCCTTGACTTACCTCTTGTGCCATGAAAGCGCGAGAGGCCCGGTGCTGGGGAACCCCGAGGCACACTTCAGGTGACAGGCTCTCTTTCAAACGCCCCAGGAGGGGAGGAGCCATGCTGTCTGTTCTGGGAAGCACTTTGTCCCCTAAATGTGTGCTGCAGTCCGCCCGGCTTCTGCTCTACTGCGGAGTCTTCTTCAAGCAGACCCTGGCCTTGTCACTTCCACCAGCAGTCCCACCTCCAGCCGTCTGGCTAGAGCCTTCACTGCTCCATTCCGGGGACTGCAGGGTGCTGCTCCACCGTCCCTTCACCTCCCAAACCCCCTGTGTCCACACACCCCAGTTTCACGCTGGCAACTCCTTTCAGCCCCCCAAATGTGCCCGTGGTCCCTCATCCCCAGGCCTTTGTGTTGGCTGTCCTGAGTCCTCACTCTGCTGCCGCTGGCCCCCTTTACCTGTCTACGCCTCCTCCTCAATCCGCAGTTGGCTAGCCCCTCTTCTGGGAAGGCACCCCCAACCCCACGCCCGCCGCCCGTGGCCCCCAGCCTTGGGCTCGCTCCGCCCCCTCTGGAGCGCGAACCTTGCGTCGGGGCGTCACATCCCCACCTCGCAGAGCTCAGGGCCTGGCCGCACCACGCGCTCGCTCTCTCGTGGAGGAGCCTGGGGGTCCCCGGAGCAGCCCGGAGTCTGAGGGAGGGGCTTCCCTTTCTCCCCGCAGGGATCAACTACTGCGCGCTGAACAGACCGGGCTGCCAGCACGAGTGCGTGAACACGGAGGAAGGCGCCTACTGCCGCTGCCGCCGCGGCTACGCCCTGGACGCCGACGGGAAGACCTGCAGCCGTGAGTGGGGCGGGCGCGGGGGCGGCGGGAGCCCCAGCGCGGGCTCACAGCCAGGCCACTCGGAGCTCCCGGGGTCCTGGCGGGCCCTCTGGCGCGGGCTCTCACCCTCAGTTTCATTATCCGGAAAATGGGATTGTGCCACCTACTGCGTAGAGTTGTAAGGATTAAAGAATTAATTTGCCTGTGGCTCAAAGGAGCAGGGAGCCAGCCCCATATGCCGGAGGTGGCGGGTTCAAACCCAGCCCTGGCTAGAAACTCCAAAAAAAAAAAAAAATTAATTAATTTGAGTAAAGCACTTAGAAGAGCGCTCTAGGCGCACTCAATAATAGTGGCTATCATTATTATTTGCTGTGGAGAGCATTTACTAAAACGGGCCTGCGTTCAACTGCAAGCTCTACAACACACTGGATGTGTGGCCTTGGGCAAGTTATTTAACTTCTCCTAGCTTAGATTTCCTATTTATTTTTATTCTTTTTGAGACTAAGTCTCACTTTCTTGCCCCTGGTAGAGTGCTCTGGCATCATAGCTCACAGCAACCTCAAAACTCTTGGGCTCAAGAGCTCCTCTTGCCTCAGTCTCCCAAGTAGCTGGGACCACAGGCTCCCACCACAACGCATGTCTGTTGGCGGGGGGGGGGGGTGTTGTTCTTGCTCAGGTTGTCTCAAACTGGTGAACTCAAGCGATCCACACACCTTGGCCTCCCAGGGTGCTGGGATTACAGGCGTGAACTGCCACACCCGGCCCATACTATCTATTTTTAAAAAGAAAAACAAATAATAGAATTGCTCTCCCAGGGTTTTTATGGGAAAAAATTAGGACCATTTCAATGTCTTAGCCTGGCACTTGGTGCCAAGTCAAGTTGGTTGCAGCTGGGTGTGGTGGCACACACCTGTAATCCCAGAGCTTTGGGAGGCCCAGGTAAGAGGATCAATTTAGGCCAGGAGTTCAAGACCAGCCTAAGTAAGAACAAGACCCTCCATCTCTATTAAAAATAGAAAAATTAAGTGGGCATGGTGGTGTGGATTTGTAATCCCAGCTACTTGGGAGGTTGAGGCAGAAAGATTGCTGGAGCCTAGGCAACACACCAAGACTCTGTGTCAAAAAAAAAAAAAAAAAGGCTCAGCGCCTGTGGCTCAATGGGCTAAGGCGCCAGCCACGTACAACTGAGCTGGCGGGTTCAAATCCAGCCTGGGCCCGCCAAAGAACAATGATGGCTGCAACCAAAAAATGGCCAGGCGTTGTGGCGGGTGCCTGTGGTCCCAGCCACTTGGGAGGCAGAGGTGGGAGACTCGCTTGAGCCCAGGAATTGGAGGTTGCTGTGAGCTGTGATACCACAGCACTCTATCCAGGGTGACAGCTTGAGGCTCTGTCTCAAAAAAAAAAAGAAAAGCAAAGAACAGTTTATGGAGCCTGTGAGAGTGGCCAGAGCCCCTGCCCCAGGCTAGGACAAGAAGCTAGAAGGGACAGATCTTGGAAAGCAATGGGCTCCACAGGCTGATCAGAGGGCAGAGCTGGGAATAGTGGGACCTTCTGGGAAGCCTTTCTTAATTTTCTTCTGTCAGAGCCATAATGAGCTCCACTTGGTGATGTAAGCACATGGGAACTCGCAGGCACTGCCAGCTGGGAGGTTCCATCATTTTTTATGAGGCATAGTCTCCACTGGTCCAGGCCAGCAGGGTGGGAACCTTGAGCGCTGCGGTGGATCCCACGACCCAGGCATGCTGGGACTGGGGCTCCATGACATGGCCAGTGCAGAAGGGGCCCTTTGTGAGGCTTCCACCCAGCAAGCCCCACATGTCCTCTGCTTTGGAGACAGAGATAGATTATGAGGGAGCACAGTACAGCTGTTAAGCATTTGAGCCCTAAACTGCCAGCAGGGAAGTTTCACAGATGAAGTTGGAGCTCTAGAGCAAACTCAGGAAAACGTGTTCCTCTTCAGTCTTCAGGGGAGTGAAGCATTAGCACTTATCTCAGAGGCCAGAGAGCTTTTGAACCAGAGGGCTGTGCATTTGCCTTTGATGTCTCTGTGACCTGGTGAGAAGCAGGTAGCCAGCGGGGAGCAGGAGGCCTTCCATGGGACAAGGACACACCCTGGAGATGATGGGTGTGCATATCCTGACTTTTCCAGGCTGATGGCCCTGGCAGACCTCTCAGGACAGGCTGGGTGGAACCTGGCCGATCTCACCTGGGCCACTGAGGGACATGGCCTGCTTGCCTCCCTCTGCCAGCATGTCTGGAAACCTGCAAGAGCTCAGAGGACAGGCCACAAGAGACCAGGGCCCTCCTTTCTCCCTGGGACCTAGTCAACGCTGATGAAGTATAAACAAGCCAGCTCTGTCTAGGGGACCCTAGAGCAGTGGTTCTCAACCTTCCTAATGCCTCGACCCACAGGTTGAGAACTACTGCTCTAGGGGAAGCCAGAGTCTTCTGCTCCCCTTGAGGACTCAGAGGGCCCTGGGCCATAGTGTGCTCAGTCTCAGCAGCCACTGCTGTGAGCACTTCCTGTGCTCTGACTCACTCTGTTCCAACAGCCTTGTGAGGCATCTCCATTTTGTTCCTATTTAGACGTGGGGAAACTGAGGCACAAAAAGATTCACTTTCCCAGAGTTCTGTGACTCGTAAGTGGCAGAACCAGAATGTGGACACAGGATGTGGCTCCCAAGATCCTGTACGTGTTTGTAGTAGGGGTGTCTATCAGTGGAATGTTCCATAAGGCACTGGTCCTGGGCCCTGCAGGAGGGACCTTGTCCCTCTACAAGGCCTCCAATGTTTGTCCCGTCTCTGCGGGTGCATTTTCTCCATCCAGGAAAGTGGGGAGGAAGCCTGCTAAGCTGCTGTGAGAGCTGCTCAATCCAGCTGTGTGCTCACTCTCCCTCAGTGTCACTGCCTAGGGCAGCAGCTGTGGGGCGTCCAGTGCCAGGAGGGGTTACACGTGCAGGCCCAGGCTTCATTTTATTTTCTGATTCTGGGAGGTTAAAAAAAAAAAATCACTTTTTTGTTTCATTTTCAATTAGAAATGCAACTATGAAATTAATTCCTACCAGGCATTAACTAAGTGGTAATAATAGTAAGCATTCACTAAGTGGTTGCAGGTGTGCTGGCTGCTGTTCCCAGGGCTTTTCATGGATCAACTCCTCTTATTCTCACTGCATCCCTACAAGAAAGCAGCCACCATTACCCCCATTTCTCAAGTCAGGAAACCATGGCGCAGACAGGCCCAGGGACTGCCCAGCATCTCAACTAGGAAGTGGCAGAGGTGTGATTTGAGTCCAAGGGTTTTTGGTGTCAGACCCCCTTTCTTAAGGGCACACGGGGGGGGCGGCGGGGGGAGAGGGGTGGTCAGCTTTAAGCAAGCACTTGACCTTCCCCAAGCCTGGCTCTCCTCTCTCTGAAGTGGGAATTGCACCCTGCCAGCATTGCCTGAGATTGTAGATTCTGTGCGCCCCAGTGCTGGCACAGAGTGCACTGTCATTAACTTTCCCCAGATGCAGGAGGTATATGCCTTTACTCTTTAAAGAAATGGAAAGAAAAGCAAGGCTGATTTTCAGAGAGGCGGGTGGCAGGGGGTAGAAGGAAACCTCCCCTGTGGCTCCTCACACCTCCCAGAAGGTTTTGTTTTTCAATCCTGGTTGCTGATGGGGCTTGTCCCTTGGCTTATCTATCTGTCTTTGTGTGTGACAAATGCAGGGGTGGACCATTGTGCGCAGCAGGAGCACGGCTGTGAGCAGCTGTGCCTGAACACGGAGGAGTCCTTCGTCTGCCAGTGCTCGGAGGGCTTCCTCATCAATGAGGACCTCAAGACCTGCTCCCGTGAGTCCCTCCCTAGCGCCCCCTGTAGGGAAAGGTTTGCAGCAGGGCTGGAACTGGGGTTTGACTGCAGAGGACACAGGTCGTGCTGCTCCTGGGATATTATGGGGATTGCAAACATGGGC
Organism: Arctocebus calabarensis; assembly: GCA_963573935.1. Lineage (NCBI taxonomy): Eukaryota > Metazoa > Chordata > Mammalia > Primates > Lorisidae > Arctocebus > Arctocebus calabarensis. Next base: position 17,979 of record CAUYON010154635.1, read on the forward strand.
TGTGTGCCTGGGGGTGGTAGCAGTGGTGAGTGTGACACTGACCTGATTCCCTTCATAGTCCAGAGGCCTCTCTGATGGAGGCTGTGGGGACCACGTGGCCCTTGGTTTCACAGGGGTGGATTACTGCTTGCTGAGTGACCATGGCTGTGAATACTCCTGCGTCAACACGGACAGATCTTTCTCCTGTCAGTGTCCTGAGGGACATGTGCTCCGCAGCGATGAGAAAACATGTGCAAGTGAGTGTTTGAGGTCCCGGGACAAGCAGGACCTGAAACAGGCATTCTGTGGACGTGAGTGTGGGTGCGTTGCTGGTTTCTGTGTGCTTGTGTGTCCTCTGTCCAGGCTTCCCGGCTATATCTCCTGCTATTAGAGCCCTGCTGTCTGTTTCTCCCCTGCTCCCGGAAATGGTTTTTGCTGTTTCCATTGTTGTTCTGAAGCTGGACAGAGCCCTAGCTCTCAGTTCTCTATGCTGCACCCCCAGCCAGCATGGTACATAAGCAGTAATAATGCGACCCCTCGCTGACAGCTGGCCACATGCTGGCCCTGCTCTAACCACACATGCTATTGCGTTCAGCTGCAGATGAGGAAACTGTGCTCAGATTAAGTAAGGGGCCTAAGGTTATCGGCTATGAAGTGGGTTCAAACTCTGCTCTGTGAGACTCCAAAGTCAGTTCTGGGAGAAGGCAAGGCTCCGGAGGAAGTTTTGCCCCTGTCCTGATCCAGACCACCTGACAGCCCATGGTGAGGCTGGCAGCAGTATATTTTGTTCTATATTGTCTTGCAGCTGGTCCCAACTCCTGCCTCTATTAATAAAAAGAAAAAAAAAATGCTCCCAGATGGCCTTCCTTCCCTCACTGGAGAATGCAGCTGTGTTTGTTGCCCCTGCAGTCTTGTTTCTGCGATGCCCAAGATAAAGAATTAAAAAATTGTCATTTTGAAAAAAGGGATCAGAAATGGAAGAAAAGGACCATAATTTACCTCCATTGTCCTGCTGGTCTGTCTGACTATAGGGCCAAATTCCCCAGCCACTGATGCAATAGTGGGCACAATCTAATTTATCTACTTTTTCATATTATCATCCATTCATATGGGCGGAGGAGCTGACTGTGCAGCTGCCGTACCTCTCTAGCTGTGCTGCCTGTGGCAGCCCAGTTGGGGACAGATTCTTGAATCTCAGCAAATGGATTATGCTTGCTTGTGGCTCCCTGCCCAGCTGCCTCTAGACTGCTAACTCAGCCAGCTTGGGGAGGGACGGGGCACCAGGGGTGCAGAAAGAGGGTGGCCTTGTCGATTTGCATCTCCACTGACTGCATGCCAGAGCCAGATGCAAGGGATTTCGTTGGTTTGTTTTAATTCTCCATCAACTTAGATGATACACGCCCTTTCTTTTTCTCTTTACTGTGATGATCTAGAACTGACAATGCTATGGTATGGTTGTAGGACCTGTAAGAAATTCTCATGGACACTTCCAGGAAAGCGCAGGCCTTTCTCCTTTAATCTTGTGCCCACCGTGTTCCCTTGCTGTGGGCATAACCCACATCTGGGTTATGCCTTTGTCACTTTTAAATGCTGCCCATTTTCTCATTTAAAGTGTGTTTCTAACTAATGGCACAGTGACATCTTCCTCATGAGTAAATGTCCCACAATGCAATTAACAGTGAATATGATTGTTTATATATGGTTGTGTCTATAAGAGAACTTATGAGGTAATCAGATGAGTTAGCATTATCCTCGGGAGTGGTCATGACAGTCACATTTTGCCCACTAGCTGATACGAATGCTTTGAGCTATTCCCCAAATTGAAGACTTTTTGTGTGGCTGGAATGATTCAGTCTGACTGCTGCATCCTGTAATAATGGGCTGGGTTTTTAACGTGGCCACAACTAACTGGGGCTTGGGATTTATGTTCCCCAGTTCTGTGTCAGATGACCAAGAACCAGATGATGTGACTGTGTGTCTTTTTGTAAAGTCTGCGGGGATCAGCCAGACCTGGCTCAGTGAGGGTATCCTTGGCCCTTTATATAGGCAGCCTCCACTCACAACCTTGAGGGCAGGTGGTCTGAAGAACTTGTCAGTCACCTTTTGGAAAGTTCTCTGAAGCATGGAGACCAGGCCTAGGTTCTTGGGGGCACTGGGATGAAGTGGGTCTGAGCAAGGCTAAGGGAGCTTCTTAGTCTGCTCCAGCTGCCATAACAAAATAACATAGTCTGGGTATTGTTTCTTAGCTACAGAAATTGACTTCTCCCAGTTTTAGAGGCCAGAGGGCTGAGATCAGAGTGCCAGCATGGCCATCTTCTGGTGAGGGCCTCCTCCTGGCTTATGGACAGCCCACATCTGGCCATGTCCTCACACGGCAGGGGACACGGGGTGAGAGAGCACAGAGTGCAGCCAAGCTCTCTGGTCTCTTCTGATAAGGACACAAGTCCTATCAGATCAGGGCTCAACCCTCGGGCCCTCATCTAAACCTAATTATTTCCCAGAGGCCCCATCTCTAAATATCACCTCCAGGGTTAGGGCTTCAGCATGTGAATTTAAGGGGATACAGTTTAGTCCACAGCAGAGAGTAAGGAGAGAGGACCACCCCTGCCCTTGTGCAGTCACCTTAAAGCCTGATGGAGGGCTGGGTGCGGTGGCTCATGCCTGTAATTCTAGCACTTCGGGAGGCTGAAGCAGGTGGATTGCCTGAGCTCAGGAGTTCAAAAATATCTGGGTGTTGGGCAGCACTTGTGCTCAAAGGAGTAGGGCACTGGTCCCATATGCTGGAGGTGGTGGGTTCAAACCCAGCCCTGGCCAAAAACTGCAGAAAAAAAAAAATAGTTGGGTGTTGTGGTGGGCACCTGTAGTCCCAGCTACTTGGGAGGCTGAAGCCAGAGAATGTCTTGAGCCCAAGAGTTTGAGGTTGCTGTGAGCTGTGTCACCATGGCACTCTACTGAGGATGACAAAGTTAGACTGTCTCAAAAGCCTTGATGGAATAGATGGAAGCTTAGAGATTTTCCCTTTCTTTGTGGGAAACAGGCATAGGGAAGAAACTAATGCTCCATGCTGGTCCTGGGAGGGTCAAGACTGGAACCTGAGTCCCCTCACTTCAGGATCTCTTGCCTATTATGAGATACCCTTGAAAAGCACATTTCAGTTCAGCTGCTCCTGGGTTTGTCTAAGAAAAAGCCTGTGTAGAGTGAGCAAAGGACTGGTGGCTTCTAGTTTCGTTATAAGAAAAGTCAGGAAGTGGTGTAATCCTGTCAGCTTTTGGTTACTCTCTTGGCAGATGGCCACTGTGGCTTTCTCCCCCTGGGGTGGGGTCGCCCATGGAGTCCCAGACCCAGGATTGCTGTCTGTCATCACTGCAGAGGTGCAAGCCCATGGAACACTTCATCCCAGAATTGCTGCACCACAGACATATGTGACTCACCAGATGTATAATCCAGATGTGTGGGGCTGCTAGACATGGCTCCTAAAAACCTTTGTTACTTCTAGCACTCTGGGAGGCCAAGGAGAGTGGATTGCTTAATTTCAGGAGTTTGACACCAGCCTGAACAAAAGCGAGCCCCTGTCTCTACTTAAAAACAAACTAGTCAAGCATTGTGGTGGGAGCCTGCAGTCCCAGCTACTTAGGAGGCTGAGGCAAGAGGATCACTTGAACCCAAGAGTTTGAGGTTGCTGTGAGCCCTGGCGACATGGCACTCTACCCACGGTGATAGAGTGGAACTCTGTTTCAAAGAAAAAGAAAACAAAAACAAAAAAACTTTTTCTATATCCTGAAACTTCTAATTGTCCTGATTATAAATTGCCAGTCTCACACCCAATGGTTTTATTAAATCTATGGACCTGCTGCCTTAACTGTGAAAGAGGAGTGTGTCCTGAGCCCTTTCATCTATCCCATTTAAGTGATGGCTCCTAATTGAGTCTGTCTCTTTCTGGGTTTGAGTCTTAGTACTTTCTTAAGCTCTTGGTTTATTTATTCTTCTTCTCTACAGGTACTCACCTGGTACCTGCAGGGCAGGGTCTGGGGATCCCTGGGGTTGACACCAATTCAGTTTAAGGTCTCCTGGGAAGAAGGATATTAAAGATGAATAGTCCATTCTATGCCAACCCGTGGAAGGAGGGGTGCCAGGGGAGCCTCCCCTACTCCTGAGAAAGAGGTTTAACGCTACACCTGGAGAGCACACAGAGTGAGCTAGCCAGAGATAAGGGAAGTGCTTCCCGGGCATTGAAAACAGCTGGGCCCAGGGCCAGAGAGCAAACTGTAGGGAGTGCAGTGTCCCGAGAGTGAGAGGGAGGCTGGTGGGACATATCACCCAGGGCCTGCAGAGTTCCAGGAAACTTTCTGGAGGCCAGCTTCCCCTGCAACAACTATTTTAGCCTGTCTCCTGAGAATCTAGCAGGCTGTCCACACCCTGTTGAGCTCGGATGATCTATGGATGGGCAACTGAACCAGGAGCCACGAAGTATGGATTTGGATCTGGTCTTGCCTTTGACCCCAGGACAGCTAAGACCGTCATGTCTGCAGGTTAGGGGATCTTGGCAAAGTCACTTCCCCTCCCTGACCATCAGTTTTCTCATCTCTAAATGAAGGCATTAAATTAGTTCATCTCCTAGGTCTCTTCCAGCCTCTAAATAAGGATATTACCTGGCATAGGAACACTTGCCAGATGAACAACCTCCTGGTCAGGGGCCCCACCCTTGTGGCCCAGGCTGAAGGCACCGCATGGTAGCGAGTCAGAGGCTTTCCTGGGCCCTGGGTGCTGTTCTGCTTTGTTAGGAGGCTGCTTGGGGAAGGGGCACTGTGCCCATAGGGGACGTGTCCTCACCCCTGGCTGCAGGTCATCCCAGGAGCTCCCAGCCTGTGTCTCGGTTCTTCTGGGCGTTCACATTAGTAGCTGTTTGGAATTTTTCTTGTGTGCATGCCTTAAAAGCAGGTGGAGAATTTTGGCTTTTCATTTTTCTCTTCCTATCGCCTCAGAGCATCTGATCAAGAGAACAGAGTGGGTGTAGATGAGTTCTTAGTCTCAGATAATCATCAGACTCTCCTGCAGGTGTTTTTAAAGGTTTGGGGGGGCATGATCCCAAAGCCAAATGTATTAAATGGTATACTTTCTCCATGGAGGGGTATCTGACAGTATCTACCCAAGTTACAAAATATACCTTTGACCAGCAGCTTCCCTTCTGAAACTCTCTCCTGCAGAAACCCTTGAACCTTATGAAGAAATATGCTTTCAAGTTATTCATTGCATATTGTTTAAAAATAATGAAAAGAGGGAAACAACCCAAGTGTCCAACTACAGGAGACCAGCTGAATAAATACTGTACGCAATGCAGCTACAGAAATAATGAAGAATTCCTCTGTGTAATGTATAAAGGCATATCCAGGAAATACCATTGTGTGAAAAACAAAAAAGCACAGAATGGGGTATTATAGCACACCACTTTTTGTGTGTATAACAAAGGGGAGAAAATAAAAACATTTGTATTTACTTTTATTCACATAAAACAGTGCTAGAAGGATTAACAAACTAATAACAAAGGAGGCCAGGTGTGGTGGCTCATGACTATAATCCCAGCACTTTGGGAGGCCAAGCAGCCTGGGCAACTTAGCTAGGCCCCCATCTCTACAAAAAATGAAAAAGGGTGTGGAGGCACATGCCTATAGTCCCAGCTACTCAGAAGGCTGAGGTAGGAGGATCGCTTGAGCCCAGGAGTTGGAGACTGCAGTGAGCCATGATTGTGCCACTGTATTCCAGCCTGGGTGACAGAGCATGACCCATCTCAAAAAAAAAAAAAAGTTAAAAAGAATATCAGCCTGGGGGTATGGGTGGTGGACACTCTCAAGCCCTCTCAAGATAAAAACCTGAGGTGAGGCTAAGGGCCCAGCATGGGGTTCAGGGGACACTCCAGGAAGGAAAGACTGGCTCAGAGGGGTCTCTCTGGATTATGGTTTGAGAAGGCTGATCTTAAAGAGCCATATCAATTTTATTATCTTAGAAAATGGAGTATTATTATAAATTCATGGTAGGGTAAAAAGCTGTATCCCACTGCCAGCCAGCCATCTGTATTATGGATCACTTACTTGTCCTTTCCACCCTCACTACATGATGAACTACCTCCCAAGCCATCGGGAGATGTTCCATGTTAATAAGGAGTCCAGAATGTGCCCAGAACAGTAAGTCACGTTCAGGGCAAATGGGAGGGTCCAACTCTGCTTTGAATCTCTTCTGCAGCCATAATTCCAGTTAATGACGTTTTCCCATTGTTCAAAGATTTTGGCAGTGCTTCAGCACAAAGAAAGACAAACAAAATTCCCTTTATGTTTGAAAGCTTTAGAATATAGCAATGGAGTGTAGTAAGAAAAAATATGGGATTTATTGTCATAAGATAACATTTTTAATCTGGTTCTTCCTCGTATTAACAGCTGGTCTTGGCACACCATTAATCTTCCCAAAGCTTAGTTTCCCCAGCTGGTAAACGGGAATAACAACAGCTGCCTTAATTGACCAACAGAGCAGTTCTGAGGACCTTTCTCCAAAGGGAAATACTGCAAAAATGCCTTATAAAAAGAAGTATATAGTTTGTGCCTGATTAGAAAGGTCAGTATGTGCTTTGGTGCCTTTATTGAGTAACTTCAGTTCATATCCACTGTAGAAATTCTACACAATCGGAAAGGATTGAGTTAATGCTCAGCAGTTTGTATGGTTCTTATAAAAAGTCATTGCCCACAAAAACTTGTGAGCAAGTTTTTTTTAAATAACAGCCTGATTTCCACAGGGTCCCAAATATTCTAGTCCCCCAGAAGCCACCCAGCCCTGTGGATGACAGTGCCATCCTTCAGTTGCTCTTTTAGGCCAGCAAAGTCAAGGCTTCCTTGACTCTTTTGTTCTGTCCATATGGATTCTATTGATCAGTTCATCAGCAAATCTAGCCGCAGTCTGACCACTTCTTACCAGACTAGGCCACCAAGATCTTTGCAGAAGGCTGCTTCCCACTCTCTGCATTCCACTTTGTACAGCTCAGGCTATTAAAAACAAAGTCCAGCCATGGTGGCTGACACCCATAATCCTAGCTCTTTGGGAGGCTGAGACAGGAGGATCATTTCAGGCCAGGAGTTTGAGATTAGCCTAAGCAACACAGCAAGACTCTGTCTCTACAAAAAGTACACAAATTGGCTTGGATGTGGTGGTGCACACTTGTAGTCCTAGCACTCTGGAAGACTGAAGTAGAATAACTTCATGCCAGGAGTTCGAGGCTGCAGTGAGCTATGATCACAACACTGTATCCTAGCCTGAGTGACAAAGTGAGACCCTGTCTTAAAAAAAAAAAAAAAATTTAAAATAAATAAAGTCAGATTGTGTTGCTCTATTGGTCAAAATGCTCCAGTGACTGCCCAGATCTGGGAACCCCACGTGGTCTGTCCCTGCTGACCTTGTTGGCCACCTCCCCATCCCAAACTCCAGGTTGCTGTGGTCACAGGTCTCCTTGCGTTTCCTGAAACGTGCTAAGTACACGTTGCGTCCCGCCTCTGCAGTTTGTACATGCTGTTTTTTCTTGCTGGTACTGCTATTTATTTCTCAGATACCACCACTCTGCAAAAGAGTTCTGCTTGTTGTCACCTTATCTGACTTCACTAAAATAATGAGCCCCTTCCCATCCCAGCCCCAGCCCCAGCCCCAGCCCCAGCCCAGGGGATGCTCTATGCCCTGCATCTTGCTCTCTCCCTAAATCACTTTTACCACACAACATATCATAACATATTTGTCTATTGTTTGTCTTCCATGCATCCCCACTTCCCCTGACACCCGCTGTCAAATATAAACTTCACAAAAGCAAAAACTTTATTTCATTCATTGTTATATCTCCAGAACCTAAAACAGTGCGTGGCTCATTGTAGGGACTGACGAGGTACAGTTGAACCTCTATAGGTCACCACCGCCCTACATTGACCCCCGCCCCCGGTGACCTAATTTTCATAGGCTGGACATACACATGTATGTATCAGTACAGTAGACCCACTTATGTTGACCAGTTTATTACAGTCCCTTGGAGGTTCTCCTGTATTTCTTGACTAATTGAATAAGTGAATGAGTGGTAGATTACTTAAGTGTGATTTTATATATATATATATGTGCTAAGATGATAGTAAGTTATGTGATTGCCAATGGAATTAAATGTATTTTCTAGCATTTATAAGTCTTTTATATCTTTCCTTTTGTAACTTGTCTTTTCAGGTCTTTTGATCATTTTTCCTTTAGAGATAGATGATTGTATTGTTAGATTTGTATGTGTTCTGTATGTATTAAGAATTTTTTTTGGCTTGGTGCCTGTAGCACAGTGGTTACAGCACCAGCCACATATACCTAGGCTGGCGGATTCAGACCCAGCCTGGGCCTGCTAAACAATAATGACAACTGCACAAAAAAAATAGCCGGGTGTTGTGGCAGGTGCCTGTAGTCCCAACTACTTGGGAGGCTGAGGCAAGAGAATCGCTTAAGCCCAAGAGTTTGAGGTTGCTGTAGGCTGTGATGCCCCAGCACTCTACCCAGGGCGACATAATGAGACTCTGTCTCAAAAAAAATAATAATAATAATTTTTCTCATAGACATGCTTTCTATTCTGAAATGTTCACTGTGGGATAAGGCACTGTTTTAGAGTAAGGTGTCTGAAATGTCTTTTATGATTGAATAAGGCATGAGTGCATCATATGGATCATCTTCTGTTTATGTTTCTCTAATTCCAATTTGGTTCCCAGAGCTGGACTCGTGTGCTTTGGGGGCCCACGGTTGTGAACATTCCTGTGTAAGCAGTGGAGACTCTTTTGTGTGTCAGTGCTTTGAGGGGTATACACTCCGTGAAGATGGAAAAACCTGCAAAAGTAAGTTTTTACTGGAGCTGGCTCATTTTACTATGTCAGACCATGGCATGAAACCCACTATCTCAGTCTCTATATAAACCAGTTACTCTCAAAAGTCAACACGGCTCAACGGCATGTGGTATCCCGGATGGCATCCTGGGACAGAAAAGGGTGCTAGGTGAATGTCAATATGGGTTCACTAATTATAACAAATGTGCCATACATTAGTTATGGGAACATGTTCAAATAGGGGAAACTAAGTGTGGGGTAGATGGGAATTCCCTGTACTATCTTCTCAATTTTTCTGTAAATCTAAAACTACCCTAAAAAATAAAGTTTGTTTAAAGAATGCACTAGCAAAATACTCAATGCCAGAGCTACAGCTGAAGTTGCTCATTTATGTGCTCTGTGAGAAGAAAGAGTTGTTTAGCAGTGTGCTCCAGTGGAAAGACGTACAGTCAGAAATCCAAGGTTCAGGGCGGCACCTGTAGCACAATGGTTATGGCATCAACCAAATGCACCAAGGGTGGTGGGTTCGAACCCGGCCCAGGCAGTTAAACATCAATGATATCTGTAATCAAAAAATAGCCAGGCATTGTGGCACCGGTGGTCCCAGCTACTTGGGAGGCTAAGGCAGGAGAATTGCTTGGGCCCAGGAGTTTGAGGTTGCTGTGAGCTGTGATGCCACAGCACTCTACTGATGGTGACCATAGTAAGACTCTGTCTCAAAAAAAAAAAAAAACAAAACCAAAAACATCCAAGGTTCAATCAACTTCTGTTTCTTCCATTTATTAAGTAGGAAAGTTGCCTGACTTCTCTGAGCCTCTGTTATTCATGTGTAATAACATTCTTATTTCTGGTAGCACAGTTCCCTCATGGAGGGCACCTTGTGATGAGGCCATTTTTGCTTCCAGAAGGCATGGTCTTTTAGATGAGGTGTGACAAGTCTGCCTGAGATTGGGACAAGCAGTCATAGAGTGAATTGCTGGTGATAATATCAAGACACTTCGGGGCGGAACCTGTGGCTCAGAGGAGTGGGACACCGGCCCCATATGCTGGAGGTGGCGGGTTCAAAACCCACCCCGACCAAAACCCGCCAAAATAAAAAAAAGACACTTCGCTGCACAATCAAAGGGGAATTGTGACCTTGAGCAAACGATTTCCATCCCTATTGGCTATTTTTTTTCTCAAACTTCTCAAAGCACTTTATAGAGAACAACTCATGTTGATACTTTTTTGAAGAAAAGATAGGTAACCAGAATTATTACTCATTTATTAGACAGCAAAGCTAAGACTCCAAGAGGTTATGTGATCTTCCTAAGTTATATATTATATCAGGGACAAAGCTAAAATTATATGTCAGTGCTGTTAATCTAACCTGAGGTTTAATCTCCTTAGTAATCACACCAGTAGTGTTTCCATTCTGATATCAGAAACTGTCTGCAGAAAGCTGATGATGGGTTGCATTTTTATGAGACACTAACGTAGGTGCTGGTGAATGATGATGGTGATGATAGTGAGAAAGTTTGAAGAGTTAGCCTGAATTAGAGCCGCTAAATTTTATTCTCAGTTTTATCTTTCTGTGCCCGGATCACTGAGCTCAAATGGCACTAGAGTGGCTGAGATGGATGGCTCCTCCAAGGTGAAGTCCATAGAAAATTCATGTGGGTGAAATTGTTTTAACTTGCTCTGCTGTCTTCAGGGAAAGACGTCTGTCAAGCAGTAGACCACGGCTGTGAACACATGTGCGTGAACAGTGGTGAATCGTACACGTGTAAGTGCCTGGAAGGATTTCGGCTCGCTGAGGATGGGAAACACTGCAGAAGTAAGTAGCCTCGAGGTGGAGGACTTTTCCATCTGTGAGACTGAGGTGGTTATCAAACTTCATTTGATTTTTAAGTCTTCCTTTATTACCAATGTTACAAATATCTGTTCCTCTCTTGGGTGTTCTGATAGTGTTTTGCCAGAGATCAGTTCACTGGACCCTCAGTTCTTCGTGAATTTCATAGTCAAGGCCTGGAGTTGTCAGCTTCCTTTCTGTCTCCCTTAGCGGTGGTCCTTTCCACGATAGCTGTGGGGATGCCCTGAGCCCAGCCCAGGGCCTGACTAGTCCGTGGACTGAATTAGAGTTTCTGTCAGCAATCACAACAAGGACCAAAGTTAATTGTAGTGCTTTTTCTCCTTGTCACTGTAATTACTACTTGACCTTGTAAGTAAGGGTAAAGGGTGAGAAAGGGGTTGAAGGGATTTTCTGAGGGTTTCATTTATTGAGTCTTTCTTTCTTTCTTTTTTTTTTTTTTTTTTTTTGTAGTTAATCCAGGGCCGGGTTTGCAACTGCCACCCTTGGTACATGGGACCAGCACCCTACTCACTGAGCCACAGGAGCCACCCTTATTGAGTCTTTCTATCATGTGTTTCTGTAGATTGATTAGGATAGACTTAGAAGGTTTAGGTAGAAAGAGTATTAGTCAGGATTCTCCAGAGAAATAGACCATCAGAGATATATGGATGATAGGTAGACTAGATAGATAGATAGATAGATAGATAGATAGATGAGAGAGAGAATGATTTTAAGGGATTGGTTCACAGTATTGTGGAGGCTGACAAATCCTAAATCTGCAGAACAGGCTAGAGACCGAGGCATAACTGAAGGCAGCCCGGATGCAGAGCTCTCTCTTCCTCAGGAGACTCAGTCTTTTTTTCCATTAAGACTCTCTGCTGATGTGGATGATGCCTACTTACTTTATAGGGGGTAGTCTGCTTTACACAAAGTCTATGGATTAATCCCATCTAAAACTTACCCCCCAGCATCATTTCAACTGGTATTTGACCAAACAACTGGGCTCTCCGTAGCTAGCCAAGGGCACTGTGTAGCTACATAAAACCAACCTTCGCAGTACCTAAGGGATGGGAGGGACCTGACACACTAAGCTTTAAAAAAGCTCAGGGAGGGGTTTGTCCACACTGTGAGATTATGAGCTATTGATCCCGCATTTGGGGGGGAGTTGACAATGTCTGTTTGTTTTTGTGACACTCTGCCTAGTGAGCAAATGGCTCTTTTTCAGTTAAAGCAAAATAATTTGCTTTTGAGGTTGCTTCGGGGGGATTTCCTTAGACTCCTTGTTTGGAAAAAACATTTGACCATGTTTTTCCCTCTGTTCTCTCTCTCTGAATTCAACCCCCCCCACACACACACCAAGTAGCAGACACCAGCTGGGTGTCCTCTGGTTCAATTCTGACACTATCTGCCTGGAGATAACGCCAGATCCCACAGATTGAAGGCTCATTCCTCAAGACTTTCCCCATCCTAGAGACCAGTTGAAAGTTCAGCCCTCTGGAAATTCTGACTGACCGGCTTCAAGTTAAGGCCCCATGATCCCTGCTTTGTTTTCTATCAATTTGCTGTTAGCAGCTCACAAAACTCAGGGAACCACTTACTTTATTGGTTTATTATAAAGGATATTACAAAAGATACGGGGAAGCTCTGCACCCCATCCCACATATCTCACCCTATGTACCACGAGGGTGAGATAGGGTGAGATATAGGGGCTTCCCTGCCCACCCAGGGGGCACCACCCTCCAGCATCATCCACGTATTCAGCTCCCTGGAACCTGTCCAGACCCCATCCTATGGGGTTTTATGTAGGCGTCATTGCACGGGCATGATTGACAACCATGCAGAATCCTGACTGGACAAAAGGTACAAGAGCTCACCCGGCAAGGCCTGCCTGTGTGGCATTCCTTCCTGTAGCATCCTGAGCAGGACACTTTCTTGGAGTGAGAATCTTTCAGCCCATGATCAGATTAGAGTCCTATTTTGGGTCGGCAAAAGGAGGACAGGAGAAGATCAGAGAGAGATCCTGCTTCCCGAGGCCTGCTCGTGGGACCTCTAGTGCCCCCACTTTATAACAAAACACTGTAACAAGGGCAATGGAAGTGGTGAGTCAGGATCTGTGGATGAAAACCTATAAACACATATGAAATAATATTGCACTCCTTTGAGTTAAATGGGGACTTTCCACATGCTGACGAAGCTGGGTTGGATGGAACTCACTGCCTCCTACTAATGCTGGGAAGAGGGACTCCCACCGTTAGCAAGAAGTTCTGTTTGAACTACTGAGTCCTGGGATGCCTGTGGTACCCTGGCCCACCTCTGCAGGGATCCCTTGGTTTAGCTACACGCTACAGTATCCCTTTTGTGGAGACTGTGTCTATAATTCTGCCCATTATGTCTGCCTGAGCTGTTTGTTCATGCTTGCATTTCTGTAAACACGTGTACATTCACACACACCATTTATTCATTCAACACATTTATTGATTGGTAAATTAACCTATGGGACACAAGGTACAAATTCCACCATTCCCACTTCCGGGGGTACTGATTGTGATTTTGTGTGAAGCTCCTCCTTTGAAGGGACTAATGCCAGAAAAGAGCCACGGGCTTTCTTTTTTTTTTTTGAGACAGAGCCTCAAGCTGTCACCCTGGATAGAGTGCTGTAGTATCACAGCTCACAGCAACCTCCAATTCCTGGGCTCAAGCGAGTCTCCTGCCTCTGCCTCCCCAGTAGCTGGGACTACAGGCGCCCGCCACAACCCCCGGCCATTTTTTGGTTGCAGCCATCATTGTTGTTTGGAGGGTCCGGGCTGGATTCGAACCCGCCAGCTCAGGTGTACGTGGTTGGCGCCTTAGCCTGTTGAACCACAGGTGCAGAGCCGGGCCACGGGCTTTCATGCCGTGGATGAAGAGGACTCAGCAGACATGCGGTCTCAGCTGTCATCCCCTTGCCGGATAACCTCGGGCATCAGGGAGAGGTTTCGGGGATCTCTTTCTTCATGCGTGTGTTGGGTATAATTCCCCTTGCCTTCCTCTTCTCACAGGATATTGTGAGGATTGAAGGGCTTTGAAGAGTTTGAAGTACCTTACATGTGAGAAATGTTCATTAGACACTCAAAACTAGAGTATTTGTGATGCCTAAGGGAAAAAAATCGGAAGCTCAAGCACATTTAACAATTCTAAAATTTAATAATGAATCAAGGACATCCAATTACCCATCTTAGCATTCAGGTTTGTGAGAGCCAGAGCTTTCTGAGGGGAGCGTCTTTCTTCATGGTCTAACCTCAGTATGAGACTAAAATGGATGTTATGAAGGAGATTTGAACACAGATGGGTTTTCTTAGAAATGAATTATTTCCATGATTTCTCCTTACATGACTATTCAGTGCAGCCCATTTATACACTGATAGGATTGTTCAACTCCGTACCTTTTCCTCAGGGAAGGATGTCTGCAAATCCACCCACCACGGCTGTGAGCACACTTGTGTTAATAATGGGAATTCCTACATCTGCAAATGCTCAGAGGGATTTGTTCTAGCTGAGGATGGAAGACGGTGCAAAAGTAAGTGATCTGAACTTGGCTCTCTGCTTTCATTTGGTTTGCAGCAACTGCTATTGGAGGTATCTTCAGGCAACAAATCTCCCACCTCTGTTTCTCTCATAAATATAAACACATGCTTGCAGGGAGGGCTTAAGGACAGCACCTGTGAAAACACTTTAGATGACACTAAGTTCATTATCAGACCAGAGGCTAGAGTGATCTTAGGCTGAATAAGTATGTGTGGAAGAGAAGAAAGGTTTGTCTCTGCTTTGTGCTGGAGAATTATATTCAGTTCCAGGCTTGATACTTTAGGGAAAGAAAGATGGATCAAAAATTCAAACAGAAAAAAAAAAAAATATATCAGGGCAGTGCCTGTGGCTCAGTGTGCCGGCCCCATATACCAAGGGTGGTGGGTTCAAACCTGGCCCTGGCCAAACTGCAACAAAAAAAATAGCCAGATATTGTGGCGGGCGCCTGTGGTCCTAGTTACTTGGGAGGCTGAGACAAGAGAATAGCCTAGGCCCAGGAGCTGGAGGTTGCTGTGAGCCATGAGGCCATGGCACTCTACCAAGGGCGACAAAGTGAGACTCTGTCTCTAAAACAACAACAACAACAAAATTACAAAATAGCAAAAGAAACCCTGAAAGAATTATTTTAATAAGAATTGAATTTATTATTTCTCAGAGTAGAGAAGATTTTTCTGAACATTATGGGAAATTTCAAAGCCATAAAAGAAAAATAAAAGGAAAATATACATTGAGAGGTTAAAGCTATGATAACTTTTTTTAATCTGTTTGTTATTAGAGGTCAAAAAGTTTGATGAGGGCTGGGTATAGTGGTTCTTAGCTATAATTCCAGCTCTTTGAGAGGATAAGGTAGGAGGATTAGGCCAGAAGTTTGAGACCAGCCTGGGCAACACAGCAAGGCCCTGACTCAAAAAAAAACAAACAAGTTTGAGGACAGGCTCCATGGCTCATGCCTATAATCCTAGCACTCTGGGAGGCTGAAGCAGGAAGATCCCTGGAGCTCAGGAGTTTAAGACCAACCTGAGCAAGAGTGAGACTCTATCCCTACTACAAATAGAAAAATCAGCTGGGTGTTATGGTGGGCACCTATAGTCTTAAGCTACCTAGGAGGGTGAGGCAAGAGGATTGCTTGAGCCCAGGAATTTGAAGTTGCTATGAGCTATGACACAGCACTCTACCCAGGGTGACAGAGTGAGACACTTTCTCAAAAAAAAAAAAAAAAAAAGAAAGGGCTCAGTGCCTGTGGCTCAACGGGCTAGGGCACCAGCCACGTACACCTGAGCTGGCGAGTTCGAATCCAGCCCAGGCCACCAAACAACAATGAAGCTGCAACCAAAAAATGGCTGGGCATTGTGGCAGGCGCCTATAGTCCCAGCAACTTGGGAGGCGGAGGCAGGAGAATCGCTTGAGCCCAGGAGTTGGAGGTTGCTGTGAGCTGTTATGCCATGCCAGTCTATCCAGGGTGACAGCTTGAGGCTCTGTCTCAAAAAAAAAAAGAAGTTTGATGAGTCTCTCTGTTGGTGAAAGTATGTTATAATAGGTGATTATGAATGGATCAGTGGGTATCTGAATTGATACAACCTTTGGGGGGGAAATTTGGCAATATTTAAATGTAATTCCACCTCTAGGAGTTTAATCTTACGAGGTGGTGCATGTGTTCAGAAAGCCATATATACAAGTGGGTGCAGCATTATTTGTAACAGAAGAAAACTGGAAACAAGCTAAATGTTCACACATAAGAGACTGGCTAAATAAATTATAGTGTATCTTGTTGCAGCCCATATAGCCTATGGCTAGGAGTGAGAGTTATAAGAAATACCTGTATTGCTCAATAATGGAACACTTGGGTGGAAAAGGCATGGAGAGGGATTTAGCTCTCCTAACAAGCACGAGAGCTCGCAAGATGAGAGCAGTGGTGAATTGGCAGTCTCTACACCTGTGGTGTTTAGAGGCATGAGATCAGCCTTATATTAGGCTGGAGGAGAGGGCAGTCGGGAGCATGTGCATTCTATCACGGACCCACTTATTCTGACTCTGTCTCCTCTCTTGCCTGCAGAACGCCAGCACGGTGTCTCCCTGCTCAAGATCACTAAACTCTGCTAAAGATTAAGATCTATCTTTCTAAGAAGACTGCTTTACTCTCTCTAAGACACACACACACTCTCTCTCTCCAGCTAAAGTAGATAGCCCTCAGGCACCTAAGAGAAACTACCTGAGCAAGGTAACTTAGCAGTCCGCGTCCGGAACCTAGTTAAGCTGGGCCCGAAACCTGGCCAGTCCTGGGCCCTGACAGTTATCTATGTAATAGAATATGATGCATCTGTTAAAAAGAACAAAGCAGCTCTAGACATACTTTCAAGATATTTTAAGTGAAAAAGCATGTTGCTGAACGGTTTTTATAGTATGTTACTATTGATGTGTTTTTCCTCCTACATTGATACGTGTCCTCTAATATATAAGGTCTTTCTTTCTCTACACACACACACGCCTTTTTTTTCTTTTTTTTTTTTTTTAATAGACAAGGTCTTGCTTTGTCACAAAGCAAGGAACACAGTGACCTCATCATAGCTCACAGCAATCTCAAACTCCTGGACTCAAGCCATCCTCCTGTCACAGCCTCCCAAGTAACTTGGACTATAGGCCAGTGCCACCCTGCTTAGCTAATTTTTCTTATTTTTTATGGAGATAGGATTTCACTATGTTGCCCATAGGGAGTTCACTATGTTGAACTCCCTACCTCAAGTGACCTCCTCACCTCAGCCTCCCAAGCTGCTGAGGTTATAGGTGTGAGCTGCTGCACCCAGTCTATATGCTCTTTAATGTTTGAGTTTTGTTTCACGTGCATGTATTATTTTTTAGAAAAAAATGTAAAGAAATAGAATAGAAGGCAGCTCCCGTAGCTCAGAGGGTGGGGCGCCAGCCACGTACACCGAGGCTGGTGGGTTCAAACCCAGCCTGGGCCTGCTAAAACAACAATGACAGCTGCAACAACAATAAAAATAGCTGGGTGTTGTGGCGGCTGCCTTTGGTTTCAGCTACTTGGGAGGCTGAGGCAAGAGAATCGCTTAAGCCCAGGAGTTTGAGCTGGGACGCCATGGCACTCTACCCAGAGCAACAGCTTGAGACTGTCTCAAAAAAAAAAAAAAAAAAAAAAAAAAAAAGAGGCTAGAGATAAACATGACTCAGAAAGAATTAAGCTTCATGGTGAGGAAGTTCAGTACTATTTCTTTCTTTCTTTCTCTTTTTTTTTTGGGTGGGGGGGGAGAGAGTTTCAAGCTGTCCCCTGGGCTAGAGTGCTGTGGTGTCATAGCTCATAGCCCCCTCCAACTTGGGCTCAAACAATCCTCTTGCCTCAGTTTTTCTGTTTTTAGTAGAGATGGGGTCTCACTTTGAGGCTTGTCTCAAACTTGTGAGCTCAAACAATCCACCTGCCTCAGCCTCCCAGTGTTCAGTACTATAAAAGTGAAAAATTAAGGAAGAAACCGGGAATCTTTGTAGGGGGAAAAAAAAAACCTTGAGGTACCAAATGCCAATGTGACTATTACCTCACTCATGATTTATGTGACACCACCCTGCCCAGGTAACGAAAGAATACTTAGGAAAAGCCACAGCTCAGCATAAGGAAAAAGAAACTTTCTGTCAGGGAAGCTGCATAATTAATTACATAAGAATGGGAGCTTTGGGTCAGACAGACCTGACTTTGAACCCTGGTTTATTCTACTTGATAATCTTGGTCAAAATATTTAACCTCTTTGAGTCTCAGTTTCCCCATCTATAAGATGAGGATCTCCCTCCCAGAACCATCATGAGGAACATATTCATTCATTTATTTATTCTATCTATCTATCAATCATCTTTTTAGATTCAGAGTCTCACTGTAGAGACGGTAGAGTGTCTCAGAGTCACTGAGAGACAGTGACTCTGTCCCTGTAGAGGGACTTGGAGATCATGTATTTAAAGGTGCCAAGCCCAGCGCTGGTACACACTGCACTGAGTGAGAAATGGTTACTGCAGTCATCAACAGCAGAGCCGTCCAAAGGGTCTTTGGTGGCAAGTTGATGAATTTCTCATTTGGGGAGGTGTTCAGGCCCCGACTGAATGGCCACTGGGTGGGGAGGTTATAAAGAGGATGTGAGCTACATTTAGGCTGCAGTAGTTGACCTTTAAGGGGTTTATCCAACCCTGAAATTCTAGGACTGTGTGAAAGCTATGTTCTGAAAACAGATCACAGCTCCATTCCAGTCTCATCAACTTCATTACCAAAAAGACAATGCCCAAGAAAAACAGGAATGCCCCTCCTGAAACAAGTGGCCGACAGTGGGGCTACCCTCTTCCTGGGCCTGAAAGCACGTGTGGCCCTTCTCCCGGAATTCTTCCACTCTACCTTGCTTCTCTTCTGTGCTGGTGCTGGTTTTGTTCTATATGAAAGGAGGGTATGGGAAAGAAGCAAAAACAGACTCGCTGTTAGAAAATTATTTCAGTATTTCTGAAATCTGCTGGAGAGCCTTGTACATGTCA
This sequence comes from Arctocebus calabarensis, assembly GCA_963573935.1. Lineage (NCBI taxonomy): Eukaryota > Metazoa > Chordata > Mammalia > Primates > Lorisidae > Arctocebus > Arctocebus calabarensis. The sequence goes on from CAUYON010154635.1 coordinate 36,738, forward strand.
CCTGTGTCTTTCTTTGGTTGGTTCAGAACAGGCAATGAATGTGCATGAAGGTCTGGATTGGCCTTTTCTTCTTTCACTAATAGTGGATCAATAGGTTGAATAATCTAGACGAGCACTTAATGAAAAAAGAGAAGAACCTTTGCATGTGTGCGTGAGCACACACACAATTATGACAGCAAGTAATACTTATCAGGCATAGAAATATATTTGCATGTCTTCATTTACTTATATTGTTGTGCCTCACTTTGAAAAATTAGCTCCTTGATATATAAAAGAGAATGTTTTATCGCGTATTGTAGACTGCAATAAGATCATCCATTTTGGATCTGTGAACTTTTCTTATGCTGCTTTAAACATCAAAAATCTCTCCACCCAAACTGCTTAAGCATTTGCATTAACCTTTTATGTCTGTTTTACCATAAATAAGTTTCTGCATAATGAATTCTTAGGCTTTAATAGGTCAGTAGGATACTTATAGGTGTGCTACTCGGCAAGCATTTATTGAACATCTGTGGTGTGCCAGTTACTGGGGGCATAAGAACGCATGAGACACAGTCTCTGCTGAGGAGCCTGGACAAGAGACAGACACATAATTAATTATTGCACAACATGGAGCACTGAGAGAGAAAGTACGTTAGACTGGAAGCAACTTGGTGTCAGGATCTTTGTCTTGGTCACTATCACAATCCTGCTGTGCCCAATGCCTTGGTCAAAGCAGGTACTCAATAAATGGATTTTTGGTTGAATAAATAAATGACTCATATTACGGGTATACAGAGAGTAACTAACATAAGCTGGGTTAGTAGGAAAGCTCCCTGGAAAAGGTGATGGTGAGCTGAATTTTAAGTATCTCTTTCTCAGAGGCTGGGCATGTTGGCTCATACCCATAATCCTAGCACTTTGGGAGGCACAGGCAGGTGGATTGTCTGAGCTCAGGAGTTGAGACCAGCCTAAGCAAGAGTGAGACCTAGACTCCAAAAAATAATTACAGGCAGGTGCCTATAGTCCCAGCTACTTGAGAAGCTGAGGCAAGATTATCACTTGAGCCCAAGAGTTTGTGGTTGCTGTGAGCTGTGATGCCATGACACTCTACTGAGGGTGACAAAGTGAAACTCTCTCTCAAAAAAAAAAAAAAAAGGCTCGGCACCTGTGGCTCAAGCGGCTAAGGCACCAGCCACATACACCTGAGCTGGTGGGTTCGAATCCAGCCCGGGCCCACCAAACAACAATGACAACTGCAACCAAAAAAACCAAAAAATAGCCGGGCGTTGTGGCGGGTGCCTGTAGTCCCAGCTACTTGGGAGGCAGAGGCAGGAAAATTGCTTGAGCCCAGGAGTTGGAGGTTGCTATGAGCTGTGATGCCATGACACTCTACTGAGGGTGACAAAGTAAAACTCTGTCTCAAAAAAAAAAAAAAAAAAAAAGGGTTCGGCACTTGTGGCTCAAGCAGCTAAGGCATCAGCCATATACATCTGAGCTGGTGGGTTCGAATCCAGCCCAGGCCTGCCAAACAACAAGGATGGCTGCAACCAAAAAAAAAAAAAAATAGCTGGGTGTTGTGGTGGGTGCCTGTAGTCCCAGCTACTTGGGAGGCAGAGGCAGGAGAATCGCTTGAGCACAGGAGTTGGAGGTTGCTGTGAGCTGTGATGCCACAGCACTCCATCCAGGGTGACAACTTGAGGCTCTGTCTCAAAAAAAACCAAAAAAATCTCCTTCTCCATTGTCTGTCAGCACCAGAGTAATGTCACCCTGCTCGAGCAGTGACCGGAATGTCCTGGGTGTCGTCAGACCTTTCAGTGTACACTACACACATACCTTCCCAGACCTGGCT
>CAUYON010154643.1:0-14686 GCA_963573935.1 Arctocebus calabarensis
AGACAGAGTCTCACTTTATCGCCCTTGGTAGAGTGCCGTGGTGTCACACAGCTCACAGCTCTTGGGCTTTGATTCTCTTGCCTCAGCCTCCTGAGTAGCTGGGACTATAGGCGCCTGCCACAATGCCCGGCTGTTTTTTGATGCAGTTTGGCAGGGGCCGGGTTTGAACCTGCCACCCTCAGTATATGGGGCCGGCGCCCTACTCGTTGAGCCACAGGCGCCACCCAATAGTACTCCTTTTTTTTTGCAGTTTTTGGCCGGGGCTAGGTTTGAACCCGCCACCTCTGGCATTTGGGGCCGTCACTCTACTCCTTTGAGCCACAGGAGCTGCCCTACTTAACATCTTTTTAATTTCTGTCTCACGCCTGATTTGTCATCATCATGCCTCCCAAACACTGTTGCGACACTCCAACAGCAGGCAGCTGAAACAGCGGAAAAGCAAAACCCATCCTCTGTAAGTCTGGAGCTATTAAGGGAATCTCATTGACCATCTTGCCCATGGCCCCACCCCAGCACCAAGGCCACAGCTGATTGGATGGGGGTTAGGGCCTGGCCCGAAGGAAGCTCATCTATTGGCAGTTGAGCATAGCCTATCATTATTTATTTATTTATTTGCTACACTATCACTCTTTTGCCTTGGGTAGAGTGCTGTGGCATCTTCACAGTTCACAGCAACCTTAACCTCTTGGGCTCAAGCGATCCTCTTGCCTCAGCTCCCGAGTACCTGGGACTACAGGCACCGGCCACCCTCACCAGGCTAGTTTTTCTGTTTTTAGTAGAGATGAAGGTCTCGCTCTTGCTCAGGCTGGTCTCAAACTCCTGATCTCAAGCTATCCACCCCTCCCAGAGTAAAAGGATTACAGGCGTGAGCCATCTTGCCGCCCAGCCTCAGAGCCTATCATTTTATGCAGAAAACTGGAGCTGGAGCAAAGAGAAGGAAAAAGAGACAGAGAACTGAGAACAGCAAAGATAAGGGAGACACAAAGCTCCTGAGCCCAGTAGACAAGGTTGCACCTGTGAGATGAGTCCTGCCAAGAAGCACTAAGGCAGCTACGCACACACCATCATACTGACACACACACACTCCCGCTTACTTTTCCTTTACTGGTCCCCACTCACATGTGAACAGCTTCCAGAATGGTGAATCCCAAAGCAGACCTCTTCAGTCAAGAGGGGCTCAGAAGCTGAGACGCAGAGACGGACAGTTCTGAGCAACAGACTCTTAGGAGGGGTGGAGAGAGGAGGAAAGATGGCAGCTGTAGGAGGGACAGGTGTCCAGAGGGAGCTCCTGGGGAATTCCATAAAATGTCTGAACTACAGGGCATGATCCTTACAGCAAAATGTCAGAGGAAGCACATTGGCCGCCACCTCTCAGTTCTACCCTCACATTGGCTCCATTTCGGGAAGGCTTGCCCCTCCCTGCCTTGTTCCTTGACCACAGTCTATGAGAAAGGGTTCCAGGTCTTGGTTTGGACTCCCCCAAAAGCAACTCTGAGTCAAGGATTTCAGTACAAGGAGTTTCTTTGGGAAGTCATCACAGCAAAGAATGGTAAGGGAGTGGGCAAGTGAGCCAGGGACGGGAAGGAAGCCAATGAAGGCTGTCATCACGCTTTATCTCTGTGGGCACCAGGGGCCTGATCCCACTGGGGAACTGTGAGAGACGGAGTAGAACACGCACCTCATTGGGCCCCTTCCAATTTCATGTTGAAATGTGGTCGCCCCCCAGTGTTGGGGGTGCTGGTGGGAGGTTTTGGGGGGTCACGGGGCTGGATCACTCATGAATGGCTTAATGCCCTCCCTGCAATGATGACTGACTTCTCCATTTGTTAGTTCATGACAGAGCTGGTTTTGTTTTGTTTAGTTTTATTTTGTTTTGTTTTTTTGAGACAGTCTTACTCTGTTACCCCGGTTAAAGTGGTATGGTGTCAGCCTAGCTCATAGCAACCTCAAACTCTGGGTTCAAGCAATCTTCCTGCCTCAGTCTCCCGGGTAGCTGGGACTATAGGCATGTACTACCACATAGCTGGGACTATGGGCATGTACTACCATACCCACCTAATTTTCTATTTTTAGTAGAGATATGGTCTCCCTGTTGCTCAGGCTGGTCTCAAACTCCTGAGCTCAAGGGATCCTCCTGCCTCAGCCTCCCAGAGTGCTGGGATTACAGGATTGAGCCACCATGCCCAGCTGAGCAGTTGTATTACGGGACCCGGTGCCTCCTCTCTTTCGCTCTATCTCTCTCCGTGTGACATGCCTGCTCCCCCTTAACCTTCTGCCTTGGTTGGAAGCTCCCTGAAGCCCTTGCCAGAAGGCTGGCATCAGTTCCTTGTTTAGTCTGCAGAATCATGAGCCAAACAAACCTCTTTTCTTCATAAATTGTCCAACCTCAGATATTTCCTTTATAGCAGCACAAAGTGGGCCAACACAGCCCTCAGCCATTGGTTGAGAGCCACTCCAAGGGCTGAGGCTAGGACTACTTAAATTTGGTACCTTAGGGACCTCACTTGCCTCCCTGTGGCTGCTTCTAGGTGGCGTTAGTCCCCTGACCCTGAGGCCTGCTGAACTCGTGCACAGAGCAGGCCCCAGCAGCCTGAGAGAGCCCTCAGAGATTGGAGGATGAGCAATTGGAAGTTCAGCCAGTGTGCATGGAAATGGCGAATGCCAAGGGGCTGGAGTAGGGCACAGACAGTCATTGCTAGCTCATGGCAAAATAATCTCACAGTATCTCACAGGTTCTGTGAGGTCCAATGTTCCTCACTAGACCAATCACAGAGGCCAGAGCAGTGTGTCATGCTAATTGAATTAGTCATAGAGTAGAGGATGGGGGTAAGATGAGGGGGAATGAGAGGGTCGTGGGGTACATTCCCTCTGTACCTCATCAAAAGGGATAAAAATGGACTGCAGCAGGTCTCAGAAATCAGGTAAATGGATGTTGAGTGGCCAGAAAATCAAAACACAGAAATCAACCATTCCTAAGTCCCAAGCTGCCAAGTTCATTGGAAAACAAGAGGGTTGGGTTTGGCTTGTCAAAAACTCTTCCAGCCAAACCCTTTAGCTGGCCACTTGCCCTTAATAGAGTTTAAAGCATTAATTAATTGCTGACCTGTACCAGATATTGTGCCAGGCTCTGAGAGGGCACAGATGACAAGGTGCCATTTCTGTCCTCTGGGAAATCACAGGTGAGGGTGGCAGTGGGGATGGACATGACAATGACTACAGTGTCGGCTATCACTTAATCAAACCTATTGATGACATGCCACTACCTGCAACACACACAATTATTTCATGAGCCACCAAGAAAAACTAAGAGCTGCCAAGTAAATTATGTTACACCACAGATAAGATTCATCCCAATTTCAGAGATACAAAATGTACAAAAGAAAAATGCATTTAGAACTGACAGAATAGGGTAGCAGTTTTATAGTTCATAAAGGATTTTTTTTTCATAGACTTTATTCCATTAGATGCTCACTACAAATCTTTTGGTAGTCTATATCACTGCGTTTTCCATCCCATGAAACCGCACTCAGAGAGGTTAAGTGACATGCCAAAGTCACTAAACTAGTAAATGGCCAAAGTGGGACTCAACCCCAGGTCTGCCTGGTTGCGGAACAGAAGACGCACCAGATCTCCCTGGCAAACGTCCCTAACTTTTTGTCCCTTCTTTTTACCAAAAAATGGACTCCTCCCACCTCTGCTTGCCTCCCAGCTTAAAACAGGGAGCCCAAGCAGCACCAGCTCCCTCTGCTCCCACCCACCTATATGCCTAGGCTTGAGCTTTCTGTTCCTGGAAACGCTCTTTCTGTCACCCACTCATTCCCAGCTCCCCCCTGGGATCCTGCCACAATGGGCACTTCTCAAATCTGCGTCCCTGCCAAAGGTTCTGTTTTTAAGGAGCCAGGCTTTGCTCCAGTCAAAAAAATACTGTACTCTGTATTGTTAATTTTGTTCTTAATAACGTTGACAAATTCATCATTTCTGATACTAGTTACAAACAGTAGCATTGTCCTTTCTTTTTGTTTTTTTTCTTTTGTGAGACAGAGTCTCACTCTGTCACCCTGTGTAGAATGCTGTGATGCATAGCTCTCAGCAACCTCAAACTCTTGGGCTCAAGCAATCCTCTTGCCTCTGCCTCCCCAGTAGTTGGGACTATAAGTGCCTGCCACAAGGCCTGGCTTGGTTTTTTTTTTTTTTTTCCCCTTCTATTTGTAGTAGAGACAAGGTCTCACTCTTGTTCAGGCTGGTCTCAAAGTCCTGAGCACCGGTGATCCATCTGCCTTGGCTTCCCAGAGTGTTAGGATTACAGGCACGAGCCACCACACCCAGCCAAATTATACTTGCTTGATAATGGTTTATACGAGCATTTCCTAATGTATATGCCTAAAGAGCCCCAAGCTGAGAACCAGGGCTGGCTTTATAAGTGAGTGACATGTGCAGGTACACAGGAGTTCACACCTGGTTTAATGCTCTGCTGTTGCTGCCTTCAAATTCTTAATAATTTTGTACACAGGACCCCACATTTTCCTTTTGCACTGTACTTTGAAAATTACATAGCTGGTCTTGCTGAGAATGGTCCCACTGCTTCTTCAAAGTGTCTGAGCATGGTGTCAGCTTTGTTGCCCCCATTCCTGGGATTCCTGAGGTATGGAAATGCATCCTGAATACCTGTGCATGCTCTGGGACCAGGCAGTGCTCAGTCCCCTGAACAGAGGAAGTTCCAATAACATGGAATGAAGGAATGAAGTGTGTGTGTGTGTGTGTGTGTGTGTGCGCGCACATGCAGCCTATGTTCTTTAGGCTGCAAGGGACAGAAATTCAGTTCAAAATAGCCAAAATTCAAAGGGGGAAGGTATTGACCTACTGAATTGAAAAGTATAAGAGATGGATGAACTTCAGGCTCTGTTGCATCCAGGGACTCAAACACTGTCACCAGGGCACTGGCTCTCGGTTCTGCTTTCTCCATAGCATCTCCTCTCAAGCCCCAAAAGCCCCAGGCTGACATACCACAAGCGTAGCAAGCTTTTCCCACCAAAGTCAACCCTCAGTCACGTGCCCATCTCTGTACCAATCACTAAGCCAGGTGCTGTGATACTCTCATTGGCCAGATCCCAGTCACATGCCCAAACCTGAACCAATCACTGTTCCTGACAGCATGCAATAGTGTCATTGGCAGGTTTGGGTCACATGCTCATCCCTGAACCAATTCCTGGCCCTGGCAGCTATGATTCTCTCAATGGCAGGTTGGGGTCATGTGGGACAGAGGGGGTTTTCCAGGTTGAAGTCGGGATGCTGTTCCCAGAAAAAGAGGAAGTTTGGTGCTTGGTAGACTAAAACCATCGCTAACACAACAGCTTCTGTCTGCCTCTCTTCCAGGGGGTCCTTTAGCTCCAAGCAGCCTGACAGCTCTGTGGACTGGGAAGAGCAGCTTTGGGAACCTAGCGAAAGTGGAAGGTCTGGGACATATCTTGGATTCAGTCAAGACTGAAACCTCAGCAGGAGCAGGGCGATCAGGCAGGTGCGTGGTTACTAGCAGAGGGCAGCTTGCCTAGAGGCATAGTAAGCAGGTGGCCCTCAGGTAGCTGCAGGTGACTCCTGTCCCCAGGCAGAGGCATGACCCACCCACATTGAGCCTGGCTCTCTCCTAAGCACTTTTTATGAATCAACTCAATAAATTATCACCAATAAGGTTGGTACATTTATTATCCCCATTTTACAGATAAGAAAACCAAGGCTTTGGATACATTAAGTAATGGGTCCAAGGTCATACCACTAGAAAGGGGCAAGTCATGTATTTGTTCCATTACTGTCTGAGCCACCTGAGATCAGAGGCTGCATCTTGTCCTTATATGAAGTCTCCACAAACCATATTTGCTTAATGAATATCTGTTGAGTGAGAGGCCTGGGAGGTTGAGGGGGTATCACGGCACTCCTCCCACCCTCCCCTTCCCCTTTGGGAACTCTAACACATACATAGAGGAGGGAGTTCTAGGTTTTGAAGTTGCATAGCAATTCCAAAGGCTTATGGTGTAGGTCAGTATCTACGCCTCTTACTGGAGTGGGTAGCTGTCTAAGTGCCCCTCTGGGCTCCTGCTGTGGGCCAAACCCTATGCTGAGTGCTTTGAGGGGGACAGAAGAAAGGATGACACAATCCCTTCTCTCCAGACACCTCCTGGGAGAAGAAACAAGTTACCGCCAGAAGGAAGAACACAAAAAGAAGTCCTGCCCACCGTAAGAGGAAACTTCGACCAGCTAATCATCCGGGCACTGAAAATGCATTACATCCATGCTGAGCGCCAGGTGGAGCAGACACAATAGTGGACAAACAGAAGGCTAGACTCAGCTCTGGCTGTCATGTAGTTCTCCGTCAAACGGGGAGGCAGGCAAAAAACAAATACGTGATTGCAAATGTGATGTATTTTAAAGGGAACATGAAAAACACAGTGTGCTATAAGAGAAACTGAAAGGGGACTTGTTCGAGGAGGATTTGCAGGCTCGCCTTTCTGAGGTGGTGAGAGATGAGGAGGAACCAGCTTTAGGAAGAGTGTGGGAAGCGCATTCCAGAAGAAGGGAACAGCATGGAGAAGGTCCCACGTGGCGAGAGAGTACAACAGGTTCAAGAGACTAACATGAGCCAAATGATGTCTGGAGGATGATGAATGAAAGTAGATTGTGGCAGAAGACAGGGTCAGAGAGGAGGGTATTAAGTTGTGTAGACCTTCACAGCCGAGGAGAAGAGCTGGACTAGGAGCCCCCCAAAGGGTTGTGAACAGGGTGATGTTGTGGTCTGATATAACCTACATTTTTAAAAGTCCAGAGAGTGAATTCACAGGCAGAAGGGAAGCTGGAAAACACAACAGCTCTTGCTAAGTCAAAATCAAGGGTGCACAGATAAGGGGGTTATTTGAGAAGGAAACTTGACCCCAGGTGAAAATTGGACAGGCAGCTACGAAGGTTCACACTAAGCATTTTGTTCCTAAATAAAGGGAAACTTGTTTTTTTCTTTATCTGCTTTAGAAACTATTAATAGAAGGAGATGTCCATCCATCAGTGCCTCCCAAAATGCCTGTGTATAGGTTTAAACAACAATAACAGCAGATCATCAGCAGTTCTGGGTGCAAATAACTCAATGATGTTGTAAATTTGGCATAAATGGATCTGGCTGAGCCTTACAAATTTTCTTCCGGAGCTGACAATGTCAGCAACTCCAAATCTGATCCCCACTGGCTGTGAAAGGCAAGAGCACGGTGCAGAGAGGAAGAGAAAACACCCGTATGGCTACATTTCCCCAATAAAATGGATACATGTGCCTCTATGCTGAGCAGGCCAAGTGTCGACCAAGACAATCTGGGTCAGATTTGTAGGAAAGACCCTGTCTGCAGCTCTTTATTGGTGACCGGCTTTACCAATCAGGGCAAGAGGGCAAGCAGTAGCACTTTGTGAAGTGCGGTTTGTTAAATACAGTTTGTCTGGATTCAACAAGGTTTTTACCTGTTAGCTAGTAGGCTGGAGTCATCTCCAATCTTCACCAGCAAATTCCTCTTCTCAATGGACTCTCACATAAATAGTCCCCTCAAGGCAAGTAGAGAAACTATTTTGCTTTTGTTTCTGCATAGTTGCAGTAATAGCACGCTAATTTTTATTATTTTTTTTGTTTGTTTTTTTATTTATACATGTATTTTATTATTCTTCATTACATTATTCCCCACCACCACCCTCCAGTGGTAAGACAGAATTTATTTACAGAAAAGAATACAGAAAACACTAAAGCTCCTGGTAGAGGGAGAGAATTCAAGTGGGGAGAGAGAAGCTCTCTCCGTTTCTCTCCCGGTCTTTCCCCGTCTCCTCCTTTAGGCTTTTAGTCTCAGGGTATATATAGGTGTATGGGTTCCTTGGCCAGGAAAGGAATGAATACAGTCCCTTCCGCCGGGGGCAAGGTGAATGAATGTATCAATGAATGGATACAGTCCATTCATTGAATTGAGGCCTAGGAAATTCACAAGAAATTGACCTAGGCATAGGAAATGGGAGTTCCACAGTTAGTCCTAAGTGTAAAGTGAAGGAGACCCCAAGGCACAGGTGTCTCCTCTGCAGTTGTCCAGCCATTTTGGCTATTGGAGCCTCTTGTGGAGATTGGAGGTCCCCCTCCTTGCCTGTCATCCAGTCCAAATAGCACACTAATTTTTATTGAGAAATCTCAACTTAGACCATGTACTACATGCACTAACTTCCCAGTCAAGCTCCCAGGGGCAGAAGACTTGTGATCTAGACATGGCTCATTCTTGAATTTCACCACACTATGACCATCCCCACAACCTCCCCTGCATGGTCATAGAATCTGATACCGGAATTTCAGGTTCTTGGTCTCGGTGATTTGAAGAATAAATCCGCGGACCACAATCAGTGGTAAGACAGAATTTATTTACAGAAAAGAATACAAAAAACACTAAAGCTCCTGGTAGAGGGAGAACTCAAGGGGGGAGAGAAAAGCTCTCTCCGTTTCTCTCCCAGTCTTTCCATGTCTCCGCGTTTAGGCTCTTAGTCTCGGGGTATATAAGGGTGCATGGGTTCCTTGGCCAGGAAATGAATGAACACAGTCCTTTCCTCTGGGGCAAGGCCAATGTATGTATCAATGAATGAACACAGTTCCTTCCGCCAGGGCAAGGTGAATGAATGTATTAATGAATGGACAGAGTCCATTCATGGAATTGAGGCCTAGGAAATTCACATGAAATTGACCTAGGCATAGGAAATGGAGGTTCCATATTTAGTCCTAAGTGTAAAGTGAAGGAGACACCAAGGCACAGGTGTCTCCTGGGCAGTTGTCCAGCCTTTTTGGCTATTGGAGCCTCCGGTGGGGGTTGGAGGTCCCCCTCCTTGCCTATCTTCCAGCCCGCTGGTTCCTCAGCCGCGCTGCCACAGCATGAATACCGCCAAGGTGGAGGCAGCAGGTCTGCCAGCTCCGCTGAGCTGGTCCGGGTGCCAAATGTCCTGCATCAGCTCCAGGTGGATACACGATCTAAATTGGTCCAATCAGATAATATTATGACTTTTGCTGGGCCAATAGAGAAAGGCACATTCTGCAGACTAGTGGAGCCTGTCTGAGAATGGAACCAATGCAGAAGGAAGAGACAGAGAAAGCCTGAATCTTATGACATCACTTGAGCTCCTGGATATAGCCATACCTGAAGCTGAATCTCATTATGGGTGGATTTCTGACTATCACAGAAAGGTCAAGCAATGCAAGGATGAGAACCAGGCATTCTCATCTCCAGTCTAGTGCTCTTACCTTGCATCAAGTTCCAGATGACTTTATCTAGCCACACATACAGACTTAACTAATCTGTGTGTGGCTTTATGGTCTGCTAAAAAACAGGTATTTCAAAAATAAAAACATCTGATCATAACAGCATTTTATCTAACTGAATCACAGAACTGTGGAAGGGCCCCTAGAGATCCTATCATTGTGTGGTTTTCAAAAACTTTTTAGCAAACTTCTTGTTTTGAATGAAGTTTTAAGCAGAGCTCTTATGTGTAAAAGACATAAAAGCTGTACTTTGTGAGTGCGAATGTATTTCACCTTTAAAGTTAAAAGTTTTAACATTTACTTTTTATAGTCAATGAAGACCCAAATTTTAATGTGTTGTTTTTTCCAATGCATAAAATTTTATTATATAATACATTTGTATGTATGTCTGATCAGAATTTCTTTTTTATGATTTATAATTGACATGCCAGGCATGGTGGCTCATGCCTGTAATCCTAGCACTTTGGGCAGCTGAAGCAGGAGACTCACTTGAGGCCAGGAGTTCAAGACCAGCCTGAACAACATAGTAAGATCCCATCTATACAAATAAAATAAGAAAATTTAGCTATGTGTGGTAGGGCACACCTGTACTCCCATCTACTCAGTGAGGCTGAGGCAGGAGGATGGCTGGAGCTCAGGAATTGGAGGCTACAGCAAGTTATGATTGTACCACTGCCCTGCAGCCAGCCTGGGCAATAGAATGAGACCCTATTTCAAAATTTTAAAAATTCACACATTATAATTGTACACATTTATTGAATACAGAATGATATTTCAATATATTTGTTCAACAAGTAATAATCAGAGTAATTAGCATATCCATCGTGTAAAACACTTGTCATTTCTTTATGTTGGAAACATTCAAAATCCTCTGTTCCAGGCAGTCGGGCTGAGACATGTGGACCAATGGCGACCTTTGTGAGCAAGCTAGAGGCAGCCAAGAAGAACTTGAGCGAGGCCCTGGGGGACAACGTGAAACAATACTGGGCTAACTTGAAGGTGTGGTTCAAGCGGAAGATCAGTAAGGAAGAGTTTGACCTTGAAGTTCGTAGACTTCTTACACAGGATGATGTACATTCTCACAACGATTTCCTTCTGGCCATTCTCACGCCTTGTCAGATTTTGCTTTCTACACCAGAGTGTGCTGGATCTTTGCCTTGGACAGGGGGTTCTGCATCCAAACCTGGAAAACCCAAGGGAAAGAAAAAGCTTTCTTCTGTTCATCAGAAATTTGATCACAGATTCCAGCCTCAAAATCCCCTCTCGGGAACCCAGCAGTTTGTGGCAAAGACTCCCCAAGATGATGACGACTTGAAACTTTGTTCCCATACACTGATGCTTCCTACTCAGGGTCAGCTTGAAGGGAGAATGATAATGGCTGCTTACGAGCATGGGCTGAACAGCGTCACTGAGGAGGCTGTTTCAGCTGTTGTCTATGTGGTGGAGAATCACCTTAAAGATATACTAGTGGGTTTCACTGAGGAGGCTGTTTCAGCTGTTGTCTATGTGGTGGAGAATCACCTTAAAGATATACTAGTGGGTTTTATCCCAGGGTCTCAAGACTGGTTCAATACATGTACATCTATAAATATAATTCAGCACATAAATAAATTAAAAAACAAAGACCATATGATTCTCTCAATTGATGCAGAAAAAGCTTTTGATAATATCCAGCATCCCTTCACGATCAGAACACTTAAGAAAATGGGAAGAGAAGGGACATTTCTTAAACTGATAGAGGCCATCTACAGCAAACCCACAGCCAATATCGTACTGAATGGAGTTAAATTGAAATCCTTTCCACTCAGATCAGGAACCAGGCAAGGTTCCCATTGTCTCCACTGCTCTTTAACATCATAATGGAAGTTTTAGCCATTGCAATTAAGGAAGAAAAGGCGATCAAGGGTATTCATATAGGATCAGAAGAGATCAAACTTTGTCTCTTCACAGATGATATTATTGTATATCTGGAAAACACCAGGGATTCTACTACAAAACTCTTAGAAGTGATCAAGGAATACAGCAGTGTATCAGGTTACAAAATCAACACTCATAAATCTGTAACCTTTATATATACAAACAATAGCCAAGCTGAAAAAACAGTCAAGGACTCTATTCCATTTACAGCTGTGCCAAAGAAGATAAAATACTTGGGAGTTTACCTGACAAAGGATGTGAAAGATCTCTATAAAGAGAACTATGAAACTCTAAGGAAAGAAATAGCTGAAGATGTTAACAAATGGAAAAATATACCATGCTCATGACTGGGAAGAATCAACATACTACCCAAAGCAATATGTAATTTTAATGCAATTCCTATTAAAGCTCCATTGTCATATTTTAAAGATCTCAGAAAAAATAATACTTCATTTTATATGGAATCAGAAAAAAACCTCAAATAACCAAGACATTACTCAGAAATAGAAACAAAGCAGGAGGAATCACGCTACCAGACCTGAGACTCTACTTTAAATTGATAGTGATCAAAACAGCATGGTACTGGCACAAAAACAGAGAGGTAGATGTTTGGAACAGAATAGAGACCCAGGAGATGAACCTAGCTACTTACCATTATTTGATCTTTGACAAGCCAATTAAAAACATTGAGTGCAGAAAAGATTTCCTATTTAACAAATGGTGCTGGGTGAACTGGCTGGAGACCTGCAGAAGACTGAAACTGGACCCAAACCTTTCACTTTTAACTAAGATAGACTCTCACTGGATTAAAGATTTAAACTTAAGACATGAAACTATAAAAATACTAGAAGAAAGTGCAGGGGAAACTCTTGTAGGAATCCATCTGGGTGAATATTTTATGAGGAGGACCCCCCGCCCCCAGGCAATTGAAGCAGCATCGAAAATACACTTCTGTTTTTAGTTCAAACTAAAAAGCTTCTGCACATCCAAGGACACAGTAAAGCAAGCAGACAGCCCTCAGAATGGCAGAAAATATTTGCAGGTTATGTCTCCGACAAAGGTTTAATATCCAGAATAAACAGAGAACTTAAATGTATTAGCAAGAAAAAAACAAGTGATCCCATCTCAGCGTGGGCAAAGGACTTGAAGAGAAACTTCTCTGAAGAAGACAGGCGCACAGCCTAAAGACACATGAAAAAATGCTCATCATCTTTAATAATCAGATAAATGTAAATCAAGACTACTTTGAGATATCATCTAACTCCAATAAGATTAGCCCACATCACAAAATCCCAAAACCAGAGATGTTGGCCCAGATATGGAGAAAAGGGAACACTGTTGGTGGGAATGCACACTAATACATTCCTTTTGGACAGATATCTGGAGAATACTTAGAAATCTAAAAATAGAACTGCCATTCGATCCTATAATTCCTCTACTAGGTATATATCTGGAAGACCAAAAATCACATTATAACAAAGATATCTGTATCAGAATGTTTATTACAGCTCAATTCATAATTGCTAAGTCATGGAGGAAACCCAAGTGCCCATCAACCCATGAATGGATTAATAAATTGTGGTACATGTATACCATGGAATACTATGCAGCCTGAAAGAAAGATGGAGACTTTATCTCTTTCATGCTTACATGGATGGAGCTGGAAAATATTCTTCTTAACAAAGTATCCCAAGATGGAAGAAAAAGTATCCAATGTACTCAGCCCTACTATGAAACTAACTTACTAACTAACTTACATATGAAAGCTATAACCCAATTACAGCACAAGAATATGAGGAAAGGGGCAAGGGAGGGGAGGGGTGGGGGAGGATGGGCAGAGGGAGAGTAATTGGTGGGTCCACACTTACAGTGCATCTTAGAAGGGTATAGGTGAAACTTAATAAATGTAGAATATAAATGTCTGCATACAGTAACCAAGAAAATGCCATGAAAGCTATGTCAACCAGTTAGATGAAAATATTTCAAATTGTATATAAAACCAGCACATCGTACCCCATGATTGCGTTTATGTACACAACCATGATTTAATAAAAAAAGAAAGATATACTGACATCAGTTGAGTCAAGAAGGAAAGCTTATCAGTTACGAGATGGCCATTTTAAATACGACTTTGATAGTAAGTAATGTGACCCCACGGCCTTACCTGAAAAATAGCGTAGTAGCTTAGCACAACTTAATAGGAAGCTCTCCAGCTTTTTCTGCTCCCTGTGCTGGTCAGAATCTAGCTTCACATCCACCCCCGGATGACGCTGAGCAGCAGGCTGTGCTCCTGCTGGCATGTGCTGCGGACACGCTACCTGCCTCTTTGCCTCCTGTGAACAACCTCTTTGAAGCTTTGCAGGTACACAGGGAAGTCATTCCCACACATACTGTATATGCCCTTAACATCGAGAGGATCATCACGAAACTCTGGCATCCAAACCACGAAGAGCTGCAGTAAGACAAAGTTCACCACCAGCGCTTGGCAGTCAAGGAGGGGCTGCCACTGTGCTAAATTCGGATCTGAGGGTACGGGGCCCTCACCAAATTCACTGCTTCCTGAAAATTGAATTTTGGGGGGTCCACATTTCAAAGCTGAAGTGTATAGTGTATATGTAACCTTTCCTGTGGAAATGTAACATCGAGTACATTGCGTTGCTACTGTGAAGCCCCTGACCTACATCTGATTCTGATAACCACTCACATCACCGTCTATGTGCTCCCATTGTGGGAGCAGGCACTGTGGTTCTGTGCCTGGTGAGGAGGGGTTTAGGCATCTGAGACTTGGTGTCCTGTGGTCCGCATGGAAGATGATGACATCCTAGAACAAGGACGCTGTTAGAACTTCATCCCCATGACCACAGGACTTCTGGGTGGTCGGTGACATCATACATTTTATATCAAAAGTCTAAAATTTCTGCCTATCTCCTGAAGAACCGTGCTTTTGCACTTTAGTTGAAATAACGTATACAGAGGGAGGGGCAAGATGGCCGACTGGAAGCAGCTTCGGACAGAGGCTCTCTCTCTTCAGAGAGAGAGAGAGAGAGAGAGAGGTGATAGCCACAGGTCACCTCTGAGGCAAGCTGCGACGTCCAGAAACCAAGCTTCAGGCAGAAAAACTGAACTAAAGTTTTCCGCCATTCTGAACTTGCAGGACACCTTCCCCCCTTACCGGATGTGCCAGAAGCCTGGCCTCTGCTGAAACTGAGGGAGGAGGACTTGAGCAGCACCCACTCTCCCTATCTGCCGGATCAGGCAGCCTGCCAGGTAAGAGACTTGGGGCCCCACCGAGCCCCAGCCAGCCCCCAGGCCAGGGACGCTTGCCAGGACCCCCACAGGGCTCCAATCAGTGCCCCACTGGGCCTCAGCCTGCCACCTGCAGTGGCCAGGAACTCCGCCGAGACCCCTGCCAGGTCTTGGCCAGCACCACCAGCGGCCAGAAACTCTGCTGGGCCTTCTGCGCCC
>CAUYON010154644.1:0-15791 GCA_963573935.1 Arctocebus calabarensis
CTGGGGCTCACCTACAGGGGGGTGCCAAAAGGGTCATCATCTCTGCCCCTTCTGCTGATGCCCCCATGTTTGTGATGGGTGTGAACCACGAGAAGTATGAAAACAGCCTCAGCATTGTCAGCAATGCCTCCTGCACCACCAACTGCTTAGCCCCCTCTGCTAAGGTCATCCATGACAACTTCAGCATTGTGGAGGGACTCATGATCACAGTCCATGCCATCATTGCCACCCAGAAGACTGTGAATGGCCCCTCTGGGAAGTTGTGGTGTGATGGTTGCAGGGCTCTCCAGAACATCATCCCTGCCTCAACTGGTGCAGCCAAGGCTGTGGGCAAGATTATCCCTGAGTTGAATGGGAAGCTTACTGGCTTCCGTGTCCCCACTGCCAATGTGTCAGTCATGGATCTCACCTGCCATCTGGAGAAGGCTGCCAAATACGATGATATCAAGAAGGTGGTGAAGCAGGCATCAGAGGGTTCCCTCAAGGGCATCCTGGGTTATACTGAGCACCACGCTGTCTCCTCTGACTTCATCAGTGACCCCCATTCTTCCACCTTTGATGCTGGAGCTGGCATTGCCCTCAACGATCACTTTGTCAAACTCATTGCCTGGTATGGTAATGAATTTGGCTACAGCAACAGGGTGGTGGATCTTATGGCCCACATAGCCTCCAAGGAGTAAGAACCCCTAGACCACCAGCCCCAGCCAGAGCATGAGAGGAAGAGAAAGGCCCTTAGCTGCTGGGGTGCCCCTGCCTACTCAGTCCCCCATCTCGCTGAGCATCTCCCTCGACACAGTTTCCACACCAGACTCCCTAAAGAATGGGAGGGGCCTAGGGAGCCCCACCTTGTCATGTAACATCAATAAAGTTCCCTGAATTCAGCCAAAAAAAAAAAAAAAATACAAAACTCAACTGAAATTCCATATTGTAGAAATCAATGCTTGGAAATTAAAAGCTTTGAAATATTATCATAGTGCCATTTGTAATAAACCAAAAAAAAAAAAAAACATGAAATACTAAAGTGTAAATATAACAAAGTATCTTTAGGATTGTATGCTGAAAACTACAAAATATTGATGCAAGAAAGAAAGCAAAGCCTTAAGTAAGTGGAGAGAATTACTGTATTCATAGAGTGGAGAACTCAATCATGTTAAAATGTTATTTTTCCCCAAACTAACCTATAGCTTCAATACATTTCCCATTAGAAACATAATAGGCCTTGTATAGAAATAAATAGGTTGGTTCTAACATTTATATGAAAAGCAAAGTACCTACAATACCCCAAATAACTTTGAAAAAGCAACAAATTCAGAGATCCCATACTAACTGATTTTAATACTTATTCTAAAGCCACAGCAATTGAGAAAATAAAGTAACAAGATAGATTTAAAAAATAGATCCATACATATAGGCTCAAATCACTTTGACAGGCAATTTACAGGCAATTCAGTAGACAAAAGATAGTCTTTACAACAGATGAGTACATCTACACATAAAAAACAAAACAAAACAAAAACCTTGACTGTATCTTATGTCATATATAAAAATTAACTCTAAGGAGATCATAGACCTAAATGTAAAAGCCAATGTTCTAAAGCTTCTAGAAGACAACAAAAGAGAAATCTTCTTAAATTTGGGTGAGGCAGAGGCTTTGGTTTGTTTGTTTTGAGACAGAATCTCATTTTGTTGCCCTGGGTAGAGTGCCGTAGCATCACAGCCCACAGCAATCTCCAGCTCTTGAACTTAGGCAATTCTCTTGCCTCAGCCTCCCAAGGAGCTGGGAGCACAGGTGCCTGCCACAATGCCCAGCTATTTTTTTGTTGCAGTTTGACCTGGGCCAGGTACGAACCCACCGCTGCCCTCAGTATATGGGGCCAGCGCCCTACCCACTGAGCCACAGGCGCCGCCCAAGGCAGAGGCTTCTTAAATGACACCACACAACCGTAATTCATGAAATAAAAACAGTTTTAAGTTTGACTTTATTCAATTTTAAATTATTTTTCTTTAAAAGACATTAAGAGAATGAAAAGTAAAATAGGAGAGAGGAAAATAATTTCAAAACATATGTAACAAAAGACTTATGTCCAGAGTATAAAAAAAACCTTTCAAAGTTCAACAATAAGGAAATAACACAACTTATAAAACAGGCAAGGAATTTGAACAGATGCTTCATCATAGATGATGTGTACATGGTAAATAAGCACATGAAAAGATATTCACAGTGACATGCAATTAATGTCATCATTTTCGTAATGATTTAGCAACTTCACATGAGTTAAAGCTACAATAAAATGCCACCACTAACCTATGAGAATAGCTAAAGGTTTTTTTTGTTGTTATTGTCGTTACTTGTTTGTTTTTAGAAAAAGAAAACAATTGATGATACCAAGTGCTGTCCAGGATTCAGAGCAACTGAAATTCTCATACATTGCTGGTAAGAATAAAAAAATAGAAAAAGAATAGTGCCATTGTTTTGTTTCTGCTTCAAGAACTCAGTTATAACACATACCTATGTTGCTTTGACTGCCTTCTCTGGCAATCACCTTCTTTCTGACCCTTATCACTTTATTTCATTTCATTTTCTTGGTTGTTTGACTGTCATCCTTTAAGTTCTTTGTTAAATTCTCATTTGACTACATTCTTTTGTGGGCACTCCAGTGGGCTGAATGGTGACAACCTTAACCCTACCTTCCAAAAAAATATATCTACACAAAACTGTGAATGTGATCTTATTTAGGGAAAAAGGGTCTTTGCAGGTGTCAAGTATCTCTAGATAAGATCATCCTAGGTTAAATTCCAATGGCAAATGTCCTTAGATGAGAAAAGACATACAGAAAAGGCACAGGTTAGAGTGATGCGTCCACACTCCAAAGAACCAAGGATCGCTGGCAGCGACCAGAAGATAAAAGAGAGAGATGGACGTTGCTCTTCCCTCAGGGTGTCTGGGAAAATCAAACCCTGCTGACAGCTTGTTTTCAAACCACTGGCCCCAGAGCTGTGAGAGAATAGATGTTTGTTGTTTTGAGCCACTCAGTTTGTGGTGATCTGTTAAGGAGGCACTCAGTATCTAATATAGGTACCTCATACAATTTCGTTTTTTCAATTCTGAGATAATTTTTCTTTTTCTTCTATCTACTTTCCGAGTTCAAGAGGCTCACTTTAAATTCCTCCTTTTTTCCTAAATCCCCTTTATGACTAAAGATAGTTTTTTATGTACCAAATACATATTTAAGGTTGATTCAGTCTCAGTGTTGTGCTGTGGTTTTCCTCTGCGTCCTGGTGTGTGTGTGTGTGTGTGTGTGTGTGTGTGTTTACCTCCCTTGGAGTACTGGAGAATTTTTATCACTTGAGCGATACTGAATCTCTCTCCTTCTCTAAGTGGTTTTTTAAACAATAGATTTATTCCATTTTCTATAATTCTTTTGTGCACGTGTAATGATTTACAAGATTCTTAGTTTAATGCTGCCCTCTTCTGTCAATGGTGGCAAATTACAGCTTCTTTAATCGCTAACGTTTTGTCGGAAGGCAAAGGGACAGGATGTCCTCCTAAGAGACACAAGTCTGTTACATACCTTAAAGCCTTCAGATTTCAAGTTCAATGTTGCTGAAGTTTATTGACTCCCAGCGAAGTTTCCAAAAGCATTTAGTATTCTTGCCTTACTCACAGGTGATAACTTCACATTTCCTTGTATAGGATCCAAACTATCCTCACTTACACCCTAATTCTCTCTCCTCCATGTGCCTTCTCTGACAAGAAACCAGTGTTTTGTCGTGTACCAAAGAATTAAGGAAGTTTAAACAAGAAAGAAGCAATGTGTGTGTGGGGGGGGTCGAACAGACTTCACAGAAGAGAGAAGCAAAGGGAATTCCTGAGATGATGGGAAAATGAAGTTCTAGAATACTTGTTTAACTTGGGATTAAAGATCACCAGTTCAGGATGGATGCTCCCCAGAACCTCCTCGAAAAATTGAAGTTTATAGAATATCTACTATCTATAAATAATTATACTGAGAAAAGTTTGACAGCTGTATTAGAGTTTGGGGATAAACTGGTGATATTACAAAACGATTCTAACCAAACAAAATGCACTCATTAATTTCAGGGCAGTGGTGGAAGTCTTCTTTAAGTCTTTAAGTCTTTCTTAAAAGAAAGAAAGTGTAATCATAAAACATAAATATAACTCAGCTATAAATTATATTTATGTAGTCAAAAATGTAATCATTGATATTGACTTAGCCAAATAAATATAATCTTCATATTATAAATTGAATAATGATGTTAATAACTCTTTTATGAGTGGGTAGGGAAAGTGTGTGTGGAGGAGGGGTGAATTGTAATATAGCTAAATTTTCATCTTCCATCATAGTAAATAATTTTTAAAACTAAAAAATATAGCCAGTGTTGTGGAGGGCACCTGTAGTCCTGGCTACTCAGGAATCTGAGGCAAGAGAATTGCTTGAGCCCAGGAGTCTGAGGCTGCTATGAGCTATGATGCCACAGCACTCTACTGAGAGTGACAAAGTAAGATGCTGTCTCAAAAAATATATATATCATTTAGAAAAATGCAAACAAATACCATAATAAATATCTGAACATTTGGAAGGGGTTTCCTCTAAGGAACAGGAATGGAGAGGTGAATGGGTGGGAAGAAATGAAGAATGAGTGATTTTATAATGATATGAAGTGATCTGAGGACCAGGCATAAGAAGCATCCTCCTGTTTTATTATTCCATGTCAAATACAGATGCTTCTCATCATATGATGGATTTATGTCCAAATAAATTAATATTTTCAACTTATACTGGGTTTATCCAGACATAACTCCATCCTAAATTGAGAAGTGCACTGAACACATGTCACTTTCATACTGTCTTAAAATCAAAAAATGAAAAGTTCAATCAATGTAAATCAGGGACATTTAGAGGTATTTCCATGTCCAGTAGTAAGAGTGAGGGGTAGTCATTGCAACCATGCCCTGATGAAAACATGGGAACCAGGGTCTCAGACCTCCCAAGGTTGAGGATCTGGGCCATCTCACCAAGCAAGCTACATAAACTAGCAGAGGTGGTGGAAAGAGGGTAGAGGAGGAAAATGACAAATAGATACAATCCCAGGTACTAGTACCAACTGTACTAGTTAGGGTTGTAGCTTACTCCATTAGTGTACCTCTTATAAGTTTCCCCCAGAATCTTGAACTAGCCAGAATTTTAAAGACATTGTGACAGGATGCAATGAACTTAAGGGATGGAGTGAAAGAAGCAAGCTCGCCTGTGAAGTACAAAAGGTGGACGATAGCAGATACTGTTGGTACCACTCTTCAGATCCTTCCAGAACCCTTTTACGAATTCTGTGCACCCCAGTTTTGGCATGCTCTGCTGCAAATGGCTAAGACCTGAAATAACAGCCGATTTGATCTTGGGCTCCTGAGCTGCCCAGCCTGTTCCACACACCTCCCCCACACACACTTGATTGGCATACTTGAAATGCCTGGGAGTTTTACATTCCCCCAACCACAGGGGGAATCATTAGCCAATTATTGATGGTGGGGAGTTCAAAAGCTCAGCTCTCTTGTTCTCCGGGCAAGGCCTCCAAAGTATGATTCACAATCCACTGTTCTCTGTGGGTTCAGGCTAAGGCTGGAAGTTCACCCCAAAGTACCCTTTTGCTGGCTTTTTTCTCTTTGCTCTCTTGCATCCATTCTTTGGATGCCTTTAGATAGCGTTTCCTTCATCAGTCACTACCGCCCAAACCCTGAACTCAGCATCTAATTTTGGGAGAATATGACATAAGACATATTTCCTTGTCTTGTATAAAACCATCCTATGCCACTACTTGTATAGGCTTGTTTTGATACTCAGAATTAATGTTAACGTCACTCTTTTATGCACATATAATTTGACTCCTTACTACTCTGTAAACACCTTTGAAAGCAGGGACCATATTTTAATTATCTTACTTTCTTCATCTGCACAACGATAATCATAGTAGTACCTTCTTATCGTTCAAAAATTTCTCAATAGTTGCTGCAAGAATTAACGTGTCAGGGCTCTGAAAATAGCACCTCAAAATGAAGGCATTAGATGCAAAATTTTTCTCTGATCTTCTCCTGTCCTCATGCCTCTGGGTCCCATTCTTCTCTGAGGCTAGTCAGAGATAACGACAACCCCTCTTCCCTAAGGCAGGTCATAAAAGTCAGAACCCCTTTTCCTGAAAGCCAGTTATAAAACCTAAAATTATTCTGTGCAAAAACTGGCTATAAAGCAATTACCTAACCTAGCTTGTTTGAGTGTAGGTTGTGACACCACTATCCAGACAGGGTCCTGCCCCACATCTAGAAGAAAGGAATGTTGCTCAGAGAGGCCAAGAAGAATCTAGACAGACAGGCCTTGCAAGGCTTCACCATTCGGTCTATGAACATACCCTTTCTGCCCAATTACATTTCTATATGACTGTCCATACCTTGTTGAACAAAAGCATTAAAATCTATGATTTTCCCATACCTTTCTACCTCCATCCTGAAGTCTCCCATGTATACATGTTAAATAAATTTCTATGTATTTTCTCCTGTTAATCAACATGCGTCCTGCCTCGGTCCCTAAACAGTTAATATATTAAGTGCACAGAAGTATTCTCAGCACATGGTGAGTGTTACACAAGAGTTTGTCTCTAATATTGTCATTGTTATTTTTACAATTTCTAGAACTAGGCACAATGTATTTACACTAATATTTATTGGCTAAATGAACAAATGGGCAGGAAGACGGGTAGATGGATGGAAGAACAGGGAAGAACAAATGCTATAATTTTTAAGAGTTCTGAAATAAGGGCGGAGCAATGAACTGGCAAATGAGGGGTACTATATTCAAAGAGTTTCAAATGTACTTTCGGTCTATACCAAAGAGGCTGCCATAACTGAAAGTTGCTGAGTTAGGCAGTAGTAGAAACTTCAATGACGTAACAAATTTGGAAGTGGGCTGGCAAGGTTGGTATTCTTACAGCTGGTAAACGTAAACTACTGCTGTGTGTTCTAATGGAATTTACCATGGTCTGGTGAGAAACAACGCACATGAGTGAAATGTGATAAAAGTGGAGATTAATAGCTGCCGGCCAAGTGCAGCAGACAGTGAGGTCAGTGTGGTTCCCGCAGGCCAAACCGCTAACTCCCTTCTCTCGGTGAGTGCTGCCTGGGGCTTTATACTCTACCACTGTTGGATTATTTTATTGGGAAAGCAGCTACTCACAGTTTCTCTGTATTTTTGCTTTCTTCTAGAACTCTCGGCGGAACACTCCTTCACTACTCAGTGATTCCTAGGACCACACACTTCCTCATGAAGCCTGTTCCAAGAACGGGATGTTTCACATTTGGAAAAGCAGTTTTCACATAAAGCCCTAGCAGACATTTCTCTTTTGATTTCTTTCCACAGTGGTCTGTGAAGTTGTCACAGCCTTTGTGTCAACCTGAGCTTAACAGATTTTCAGCCATTTTCAGAACACCATGTCTGTGCCCACAGACTGCTCTTTTCCCGTTCACATAGCCAGGGCTCCAGATAACAAACACCTTTGCCAAGCAGTTTTCTGAGCTTCCTGATGAAGAACTTTATGTGACTTTCCCCACTTCTTTTTAAGGCTCCTTCAATCTTTCTTTGGCAATAGGTGGAAGCAGACATCTGAGAAAACAACGGTGAGAGCTTTGGGTAATTCCAGGACCAGAGCCTTTAGTCCTAGACCCTGTTTATTCAGCTGGAAGGGCCCACCTGTGGGCTTCCACAGAGCAGAGACGTGGCCATTAAAGATAAACACAAGACCTCATCTCTACAGAAAGCAGAAGCAGATCTCATGCCTGGAAAAAATAGGTCACTTATGAAGACTTTAAAAATTCACTATTCAAAAGATCCACACTACTCTGGGCTCCAACTCTTATCTAGCCCCACATCTCCTCCCGGCTGACCTGTGTATGTGCATGCACTCTCATACCCACTGCACCACTTCTCTGTCAGAGGCCAGCTTCCCATGACCTTGCTTTGACCTTTGCCCTCTAGTTGGAGACCCAGCTCCCTCAAAAATCTACCCAAACAGGACAGAGAAGCATTAGTCTAAAGTGAGCCAGTCTTTGCAACAGCCGTCACTTTCTTTTCCTGTTTTTTTTTTTCCGTATGAGCTCTAATGCCAAGAAGCAGTCATGCTTGCTGCCTTTCCTTGCCACCATATTTGCTGCTATTGGAGCTGCAGACTGCTCGCTACACACTGAGCTTTCAATATCCTGCAAATACTTCATGGACTATGAATTTACAGAATCTTCTTTTATTTTCACTATAGTTCTCTCCTTATAGTGCACAGGATAGCCATAGAACAATTAGTGTCCCTATCTGCTCCTATTGTGGCCCCTTGAACTTGAGCCAAACAGGTTCACCTGGGCTGTGTACCCCATCCCTATGGATTAGGCCCTCATCAGGAGGGTCCTTATCAATGAGGCAAATGGAGTCCCACAGGATCCCAATTTCCAGTCTCTGAGAGAGAGCCAAATAATCAATTCTGCTGAAGTAAAATTCCTATAGTATGTTTATTTCTAATTTTAATGAAAACATATTTCAATTTCTGGCCAAGTTGGAGTGAAAAGTCTGTGTTTTTTTCTCCTACATGAAACCACTGAAGAACTAGAAAAAAATATAAAGCAACAGTTTTTAAAACTTTGGAAATCAGGTAATAAAGAAAAGTGATTCTTGAGAAACTGGAAACAAATAAGCTTAAAAGCAGTATCTAAAGAGAACAAATGGTTGCCAGGAAGCTTAATTGCATTCTAGAACAAAGCCCAGGATATTTATCAGAATACAAAAATATCTAGTATCTAAAAAGAAGACATTTACAATGTCCAGTCAAAAATTGCTAACCATGCAAAGACACAGAAAAATGTTATCGATAATTATAAGGAAAATCAACTAAAATTGACACAAAGATGACATATTTGACACAATTAGACATTTAAATAGTTAAAATTGTATTTTATGTATTCAATAAAAATGAAAACTATAATATCTCAGATGAAAAATACTCTCAGTGAGATTAATGGTAAAGTTCATGTTCCAGAAGAAAATGTTAGTGAACTTGAAGATATAACACTAGCCACTACCCTAAAGAAGAAAAAATAACTAAAAAAAAAAAACAAACAAAAAACTAAAAAGAATCAATGAACTATGAGACAGGCATAATCAACCAAGCATTCATGTTATTACATTCCTCAAAACAGAGAAGAAAGAGAGGGAGTATGAAAATTTGAGGAAATAACGGCCAAAAAATTTCCAAATCTCAAAACTATAAACCCAGAGATCCAAGAATCTCACGTAATTCTAAGCAGAAAAAACATAAAGAAAACTACACTATGGGAAGTATAGACATTTTAACAATGTTGATTCTTCCCAGCCATGAGCACGGTATGTTCTTTGATTTGTTAATATCCTCTGCTATTTCTTTTCTTAGTGTTTCATAATTTTCTTTATAGAGGTCCTTTACCTCTTTTGTTAGGTATATTCCTAGGTATTTCATTTTCTTTGAAGCTATGGTGAAGGGAGTTATGTCTTTAATTAGCTTCTCCTCTTGGCTGTTATTGCTGTATACAAAGGCAACTGACTTGTAGACATTGATTTTATATCCTGAGACATTATTATATTTTTTGATGACTTCCAGGATTCTTGTGGTTGAGTCTTTGGGGTTCTCTAAGTGTAAGATTATATCATCAGCATAAAGCAAGAGTTTGACCCCTTCTCCTCCCCATTTGGATCCTGACTGTCTTGGCTAGAACTTCCAGCACTATGTTGAATAGCAGTGGCAATTGAGGACAACTTTGTCCGGTTCCAGTTCTAAGAGGAAAAGCTTTCAGTTGTACTATGTTCAGTAAAACATTAACTGTGGGTTTATCATAGATAGCTTCAATCTGTTTAAGAAATGTGCCACCTGTGCCTATACTCTTCAGTCTTCTAATTAGAAAAAGATGTTGGATTTTATAGACTGCTTTTTCTGCATCTATTGAGAGGATCATATGGTTTTTGTTTTTGCTTCTGTTGTTACAGTGTATAACATTTATGAACTTGTGTATGTTAAACCAGCCTTGCATCCCTGGGATGAAACCTGTTTGATCATGATGTATGACTTTTTTGATAAAGTGTAATATATTGGCTAGGATTTCTTTGAGAATTTTTGCATCTATATTCATTAGTGAAATTGGTCTGAAGTTCTCCTTTTTAGTTGGGTCTTTTCCTGGTTTTGGTATCCTGGTGATGTTTGCATCATAGAATGTGTTGAGGAAGTTTCCTTCCTCTTCAATTTTTTGGAATAATTTCTGGAGTATGGGAATAAGCTCTTCTTTGAAGGCTTGATAGAATTCTGGTGTGAAGCAATCTGGACCAAGGGCATTTTTTGTTGTTGTTGGGAGATTTTTTATTGTTTCTTTGATCTCAGTGCTTTAAATTGGTCTGTTCAGGAGATCTTTCTTCCTGGCTAAGTCTAGGGAGAGGGTGTGATTCCAAATATTGATCCATTTCCTTCACATTGTCAAATTTCTGGGCATACAATCTACAGATTCAATGCCATCCCTACTAAAATAACAAAATGTTACTTTCAAGACTTATAAAAAATAATTCTTCTTTTTGTATGTAAAAAAAAAAAAGCCCGTATAGCTAAAGCAGTTCTTAGTAATAAAAACAAAGCTGAGGGCATCACTATACCACACTTTAGGCTGTACTACAAGGCCAGAGTCATCAAAACAGCATGGTACTGGCACAAAAATAGAGACATAGACATTGGAATCAAATAAAAAAAAGGAAATAAAACTAACATCTTACAGCCACCTAATCATTGATAAACCAGACAAAAACATACACTGGGGGAAAGAATCCCTATTCAATAAATGGTACTGGGAGAACCGGATATTCACATGTCAAAGACTGAAACTAGACCCACACCTTTCTCCACTCACAAAAATTGATTCAAAATGGATAAACGGTATAAATTTAAGGCATGAAATTATAAAAATCCTCAAAGAAAGCATAGGAAAAACACTGGAAGATATTGGCCTGGGGAAAGACTTTATGTAGAAGACTTCTGTGGCAACTGCAACAACAACAAAAATTAAAAAATGGGACTTAGTTAAGCTGAAAAGCTTCTGTAGAACTAAGGAGACAACAACCAAAACAAATAGACAACCTACACAATGAGAAAGTATATTTGCATATTTTGAATCAGACAAAAGCTTGATAACTAGGATCTACAGAGAACTCAAATTAATCCACATGAAAAAAGCCAACAGTCCCATATATCAATGGGTAAGTGACATAAATAGAAATTTCTCTAAAAAGACAAATGAATGGCTAGCAAACATATGAAAAGAATGCTCATCATCCCTAATTATTAGAGAAATACAAATCAAAACCACCCTGAGATATCATCTAACCCCAGTGAGAATGGCCTACATAACAAAATCTCAAAACTGCAGATGCTGGCATGGATGTGGAGAGAAAGGAATGCTCTTACACTGCTGGTGGGACTGCAAACTAGTGCACCCTTTTGGAAGGAAGTATGAGTAACCCTCAAAGATCTCAAGCTAGACATCTCATTTGATCCTGCAGTCCCATTACTGGGCACCTATCTACCCCGAAGGGAAAAAAAAATCCTTCTACCATAAGGACTCTTGCACTAAACTGTTTATTGTAGCTCAATTTATAATCGCCAAATGTGGAAACAGCCTAAATGCCCCCCAACCCAGGAATGGATTAACAAGCTGTGGTATATGTATACCATGGAATACTATACAGCCATTTAAAAAGATGGAGACTTTACAGCCTTTGTATTAATGTGGATGAAAATGGAACACATTATTCTTAGTAAAGCATCACAAGAATGGAGAAGCATGAATCCTAGGTACTCAATTTTGATATGAGGACAATTAATGACCTAGTACATGATGAGGGATGGGGGAAGGGGAGATCTGAGAGAGAGAGAAGGAGGAAAGGGGGTGGAGTGAAGGAAGAGCATAGAGAGGGAAGGGGGAAGCATGGGGTCTCAGTGTGTGAGACACTTGCCCCCTCAGTGTCTTTTGGGGGCAAGACACAATTATAAGAGGGACTTTACCTAACAAATGCAATCAGTATGATCTGGTTTCTTGTACCCTTAGTGAATTCCCAATAATAATAATAAAAAAATTTTTTTTAAACCTACAGTAAGGCACATCATAATTACATTGTTTAAAATGATTGATAAAGGGAAAAATCTTCAAAGCAGCAAATGAGAAAAAAAGACATATTGCAAGTTACATCAGCAAGATGGCAGAACAGGAATTCTCCAATGCCACTCCCCCAATCACACACACACAAATGCAAGAGGCAGCCATCCACAGACAGCAGTGTATTGTTAATATGCTGGGTAATTGTGAATATGCCAGAATGTGAGAATATGGTTGAGACTTCCCCTTTGGACCAAAGAACTGAGAACAGGCACATGCACAGGAACATTTTCACTTTGACCACATTGCTCCTTCCTCAGGCTAGCACAAGAGGCATTCTCTTGTCTCACCCCATGGACTACAATGGGGATATTAGCAGAACTATGCCACTTGGGATTAGGAGGAGACAAAGGACAGGTGTGGAGCTGGTTCATATTAACCAGTGCAAGGATCTTGAAAGTTGCTCTGCATTTGGATGAGTGGAGAGGTACCAATAGAGAGACTAGCTAGTAGTATCACATTGTAATAAGCACAGTTGAATGATCTCTCAGGTTCAAGGACTTGGCCAGGTTTCATAGCCAGTCCCAGTACACTCCTTTGAACTTCTCCAGGCTAAGAGATAGAGATCAGTTGACAATTATTTGCAAAGGGAGTATCTGGCCCTATTTGGCTTTAGCAGCATGTGGCTAATCAACCAAGCCCCAGTCCTCTGCTTAAGGCTATGTTAGTATGATGGTCGAGCCCATGGGCATTCGTATTTATGGAGCATAGCCTCTGGTCTTCCCTACTCTAAGTAATTAAGAAGCAATAGCACTCTATCCAGGGTGACAGCTTGAGGCTCTGTCTCAAAAAAAAAAAAAAAAAGAAGCAATCACAAAAGAAAAAAAAGAAAAGAAAAGAAAAAGAAAAAACTTGCTTAGATTCAGAGCTAGCTTGTAGTCCTGCTAAACTATAGATTCCAAACTGCGGTACTGGCCAACCAGAGAATACAACCTACAACATTGCCTGATCAGAAATGATCAAAGAGCCCAATCAGCAGCCTATCTTGCTTCAGAGTCCAGTCAAGAGTCTCACCAAAATGCAGAGCACAGCCAGTGGTTGAACTTGACCCCAGAGCACAGTTAACAATTCAGGCCAACTGGAGAACATAAAAACAAGGTCTTCCTATCCAGGGTTACTGTCAACCTAACCAGAATCCCAGGCCTGACTAAAAAGTGAAGATCTAACACCAGAAAAAAATAACAACAAAGACTGGAATGGGTGGCTGCTTTCTCAAATGTATAGGCACCAATGCAAAGTTACAAAGATTATTTTTTAAAAATCAGGGAAATATGCCACCATGACAAGAAACTAATAAAGCACCAATAATAAACCATGAAGAAATGGAACTCAATGACCTAACTGACAAGAAATTCAAAATAACTATCTTAAAAAAGTTCAAGAAACCTTAAGGAAATACAAACGGAAAATTAAATGTAAATTATAAAACAATTTCTGAACAAGATAAGAAGTAATGAGAAAAGAGAAACAATTAAAAAATAGAAATCTTAGAGCTAAATAATACAATAGCTGAACTAAAATATTCAATAGAAAGATTCAGTAGCAGACTAGATCAAGCAGAAAAAAAAAATCAGTGAACTTGAAGTAGGATATTTGAAATTATTTAGTTAGATGAGTGAAAAGAAAGAATGAAAAAAATAAAGAAGTCTATGGGAATTATGGGAGCTTGTCAAGAAAACAGATCTATGCATAACAGAACTTTTTAAAGGAGAAGAGAGAAATATGATAAGAAATTATATTTAGGGCGGCACCTGTGGCTCAAAGGACTAGGGCACCAGCCCCATATGCCCGAGGTGGCAGGTTCAAACCCAACCCTGGCAAAAAACTGCAAAAAAATAAAAAAGAAGAAAGAAAGAGAAATTGTTTTTAAAATAATAATGACTGAAAATTATTTTCCAAATCTGGGGAAAGATGACAATATCCACGTACAGGAAACTCAAAGGTCTCTAGTCAAATTCATCCCAAAGAGGAGTTAACCAAGACATATCATAATCAAATTACCAAAAATAAATGACAAAGAATCCTGAAAACAGCAGGAAATAAGAAACATATTACCATGAAGGGAGTCTCAGATTTGTCAGCAGAAATCCATTAGGAAAGGAGTCAGTGGGATGATAAATTCAAAGGGTTGAATGGGATTAAGGGACCCTGCCAACCAAGAATAATTTACTCAGTAAATCTGCCATTCAGACTGAAAAAGAAAAAAAAATTCCCATATGAACAAAAGCTAATAAAAGAGTTCATTACCACTAGGCCCCCACTCTGTAGCAATTATTAAACAGAGTTCTTTAAGTTGAAATGAAAGACTGCTAACTAATAATATAAAAATATGAAACTAAAAAACTCAATGGTAGAAGTGATAGTCAAAGTTAGAATATGTTAAAACTGTAAGGGTGGTATGTGAAGCAAACTTATCTCTATATTATTAGGGTTAAAGAAACAGAATTACTAAAGATAACAGCTACAAAAAATTATTAAGGTAAATCTTAACATTAAAAACATGGAAAATAAGTGAAAGTATAGAGCTTTTGTTTATAATTAAAGTTGTTATCAACTTAAAATAGACTGTTTTAAGTTTAAAAAGCTTTATATAAGCCTTATATGAACCATAATACAAATAATAACAGAAAAAAGCAAAAAAAAAAAAAAAAAAAGAAAGAAATAGAAATTAGCAAAATGGTAAGAAAAAATCAATAAAACTAATGTGGTTTTTTGAAAATAAAGTTGACAAAACTTTAGCTAGACAAAGAAAAAGAGAAAGGATACTCAAATTGAACCAGAAATGAAAGTTGAAACATTACAAATGCTGCTACAAAAAAACAGACATTATCAAGAATTACTGTGAAAAAATTATACGCCCCAAAATTACATAATCTAATTTGAAGAAATGGATAAATTCTTAGGCACATACAACCTATCTGAACTGAATAATAAAGAGATAGAAAATCTAAACAGACCAATAATAAGGAGATTGAATCAATAATAGTCTCCTATCAAGGAAAAACTTAGGACCTGACAGCTTCATAGCTGAATTCTACCAACATTTAAAGAACTTATACCAATTCTTCTCAAAATCTCCCAAAAAATTTAGAAAGAGGGAATACTTTCAAACTTATTTTATGAGACCAGCATTACCTTGATACCAAAATCAGCCAAGGACACTACAAAATATAAAATTACAGGCCAAGATGCCTGATGAACATAGATGCAAAACATATATACAAATCACAAATGTGATTCAGTACATTAACAAAATGAGTAAAAAACATGATCATGTCCACAGAGGCAGACATAGAGTCTGACAAAATTCAATATTTTTTTGATGAGTATTTTTTCAAGTGTTTACTTGAAACACTTTCATCTTTAGAGAAAAATCTATTCATCTCTTTCTCCCATTGATATATAGAATTATTGGTTTTTTTCTTGTAGGTTAATTGAAGCTCTGTATAGATCCTGGATATTAAACTTTTGTCAGATTCAAAATGTGCAAATATCCTTTCCCATTGGGTAGGTTGTCTAT
>CAUYON010154647.1:0-14689 GCA_963573935.1 Arctocebus calabarensis
CTTTATATAGTGATGAAGAAAATGCTATGAAGACTATCTCTAACAGTACAATAAAAATATTTCTGATTGTATATGAAGCACATTCTGCCCTATGATTGCACCAATGTACACAATTATGATTTAATAAAATTATTAAAAAAATAAATAAAGAATAAAATGAAATTTTAAGAAAACATGAATATTAAATATTACTATTATTAAAAAAGATTCAACATTGGCTTGGCACCTGTGCTTCAAGCGGCTAAGGTGCCAGTCACATATAACTGAGCTGATGGGTTCGAATCCAGCCTAGCCCACCAAACAACAATGATGGTTGCAACCAAAAAATAGCTGGGCGTTGTGGTGCGCGCCTGTCTTCCCAGGTACTTGGGAGGCTGAGACAGGAGAATAGCTTGAACCCTGGAGATGGTTGGAGGTTGCTGTGAGCTGTGATATCACTCTACCCAGGTGACAGCTTGAGGCTCTGTCTCAAAAAAAAAATTCAACTTTTTTTCTGAGTCCCAAACTCTCCCTCTGTTTTCTCTTTCTCTTCTAAACCTAATTTCTACCCTTCAGAGTAAGTGTAGTTAAGAGACGCAATATGACTTACCATTTATTTTACTTTCTTATGATAAAGAGTTCAACTTTAAATCAACCTGACAGACTGGTCTCTGGGTCTAACTATGTACCTCAACAGGACATTTGCTGAGGTGATCTATTAACCTATATATAAACTTTCCTCCTTTTTCTCTCCCTGAGCTGTATTTTTTAAAGAAAAGTTTTAAAACCTATAATTTTATTAATAATTTTGGCCACATAAAAGTGCTTTTTCAAAGAATTTCCTATCCCATCTAACAAAGAGCTATTTGGAAAAATGGTCCCAGTATATTACTTTTATTCCTGGATTCTAAGACATTTACTAGTAATCATAGAACATCTTTAGGCTAAGTTTAGAAAGTATTTTCTCCAGTTTTACCCCATTTTAAATCTTTTCTTCATGAAATGCTGCCTCTTGATATCAAGTGAGCCTATGTTAGTATTACCTTTCAATGGTCATCATTAAGACCTGAGCATCAAATTAAAAAAAAAAAAAAAGACCTGGGTAAATGCGTTGATTTTCTTACCTTCTCTGTTGATGCTTCTGATTAGCACCTGAAACCTAGGAAAAGTTAAAGAGAAGGGAATATGGATATTCCACAAATGGAAGCTTCCATTGAGAAGATATAGTATAGCTTCCGTTTGAGCTTTGAAAAAGGGAAACTATTATCATTCCAGGATGGAAGAAAAGTCTGACTCAAGCTAGAAAATAAAATTGAGGTAAATAGAGTACATAACAGGTCCTTCCTAAGCAGATAAGTGCTATGTGATTGCTTCCAAATGATACATTATTAGTTTCAAAGGTTATGAATTCCCAGGATATTGTCATGCCCAAATCTAAAAGATATCGCTACATGTCAAAGCTAAATGCAAATCACTGTTATTATACACTTTAATTGTCAATAGATAAACTGTGCTGAACTATATATTATAAAACAATAAACACAAGAGCTGGTGTATCTGGAAGTTTTTGTTAAGTCCTACTATAATCTACAAGTACTAATTTTGTTTTTATCCTAATAATTAAAATCATCAGCACTACATTCAGTGGTTGATTAACATTAATTGAGCTTTTCCTTTGTATTGGAACCCTGTTGTAGAAGGTATGGGCACTAGGGTACAAATAGTCCTCTGATTATCTTGTCTTTATGTCAGTAAAGACACTTGCATGTATAGTGACACATGTATAAGTAACCACTCACACATAGAGGAACTTGTTGACAAACATCTATACAAAGACAGACAATAAATGCAGACTGAGATGCCAAGTAGAAGGGTGGTAAATGTCAGCCAATGACAAGAAGAAAATCCTTCCGTGAGGTATTAGGTGTTAAGCCATCAAAAGGGATGACGTAGAAGAAGATAAATGAAGGCAGATAATCCAAAAAACTAGATGGCAATGTCATTAATGAGAAGAAAAAGTAAAAGAGAAGTTTGAACTTGACTAAAAAGAGAATATCAAAATGAGTTCAATGGAATATTAGTCTAGTCATCCTTTCAAAACTTCACTGGCACACTCATAACTAATTTAATAAATTTATCCAAATTTTTTCTAAAGATAATTTCTGTTAAGAGCTGTTCATGGTGTAAGATAACTCCACAAAGCTTGGTTACATTTTTTTCTTTTTCTTGGCTTAAGGTACATTTCTGCCCTTTGTTGCCTAATGTAATTTTTATGTCTGCTGAGTTCTCATTATAGTCAATAAACACATATATAACCTTATAAATTTTCTTTCCCCTCTTTTTCTTGAAAAAAAGAGCATAATTAGAATGTTTCTATATTTGAAAAGTTAGCTTTTTATGCTGTTGTTAATAAGGTTTTGTTGTGTAAAAAGAGACACTTTTTTTTTTACAAAAAATATTGTAAGGTTAAAAAATAATATTTTATAAGAGATAATTTGATGACAGGATGCTTATTTTCAAAATAGCTCCCTATTGTGAAATCTTACTCAAAATTTCATTAAGAATAAAAAGAACTAAAAAAGACAGGGATGTGAGAGAAACAGAAAAACAATAGAGAAACAATTACCGAGGATGAATGAAAACTAAGTAATAGAGACACTCATACTCATATAGGTCTGTCTGTTACATAGCTACAGTAGCTTTCTTTCATAATTGTTCTACCATTTACAAATTTACCAAGGCTTTATGATCCAAATTAAAAATACTGATTTAATTTTTCTTAATTGAGACCATGAAAATACATATTTTTTATAGCCATTACTTTGAGCATGTTTGTGGTCTTGCCAAAATATGTTTTGAAAATAATCAGCCCTTGTATGTTTGCTGCATATCAAATTTAATCCATCACTTCTTTTCTCTCAGCTTTCCAAGGCTAGCCCTACTGCTGAGGTTTCATGTCAGCATTGCTTTGTGATGTATCCCTGGTATCCTTAGATTTAAATTTTCCCTCATTTAGTGGAATCTCTTTATACATACCTATTTTAGTACTTTGATTTAACATTACCTGAATTTCCATGTCAGATCCATATTTGAAACCATCTTTCAGATAAATTGACTTTGTTGAATGAGTGAATTACCACTGTGTTCTTTCGTTAAGTATGCTTAAAACCACAGGAGAGAGAATTAGGCTAACTCTAAGTGGGCAAAATATTTAAGTAATTCATCAAAAAGCATAAAAATTATATTTTCACTATGGCTTGACAGCTTCTCTTGAAATATTTAGGAGGAGATCAGTAAAGGAAAGAAGGGCTACTAAGTATTTTGCTGAAGCAGTTTTATTTTTTATTTCTTTTGCAAAAGTGATTGCTATTGCTATGCAGAAGATGGACATTTTGAGACTAAAGCTATGGGCTTTCTCTGTAGAATCAAAGGCTTTCTCTACAAAATCAAAGATATATAAACAAAATATTGTATAAAGTTTTAGGGTTGTTACAAGTTTAGTGAACCTCATGGACCCCAAGTAATATGTCTTGCTTTAAAACTTCTTCATTCATTGATCTTACAGATAATCACCATAATTTCTAGTATTTCAAAGTATATACTATCTTTCCAATGTTTGATTCAGTTGAATACTATTAAGTAGTTATTAGAACTCTTTTATATGTGATTTTCTAAGTTGCTATTTTAAAATTTTTTTTTAAATAACTTTTATGATGTCAAATATTTCCTTAGTTTAATACTCTCTAAATTTCTAATTATATTTAATGGAAAATAATTTATAAAATTTATAGTTAGTTATATGCAGCTACAATTTAAAATATAGATAAATATAATTACACATGGGTTCATATCCTTACATACCTGATATTTACCTTTATGAACATTTGGAAATTTTTTTCTCCTTTCTTTCTTAGTCTTGGTTTCACCTTCAGCAACATAAGTATTACAATGACTACATCATAATGTGTTTGTAAGTAGGAAGTACCAAGTTTAAGGACTTCTCCTAGAGACTACTATCAAGAATATTTGCAACAATTATTAGTTTTTTACTCCATTCCCTTTACTTTGGTTATTCTAGGTTATGCCATTTGATATGAATATTTTGTGTTCCTCACATGTCCCTCATGGGCAGCATGTGGCAGTGGGTAGAGTCAATCTAACATGATCTAATTGCAATTGATCCCATTGTACCAAGTAACGTCAAATTGTGCCCATTGCTTATCTCTATAGAGTGCCCTCATTCTGAAGTTGACATTTGAGATTAGTCTCAGACTTAAAGTCACAAATTGTGCTTATTGTTTATCTCTATAAAGTGCCCCCAGAATGAAGTTGACATTTGAGAATAATCTCATACTTAAAGTCACAAATTGTGCTTATTGCTTATCTCTATAAAGTGCTCCCAGAATGAAGTTGACATTTGAGAATAGTCTCAGACTTAAAGTCACAAAATGTTGAGCTCTGTGATCTCCCTAAAGACCTTTAGGATGTCCTTAGGGAGACACAAAATGCTTCATGTAAGCAACAGAAATATCTTACACAGAATGGGTGAATAGGGAGATTGGTTTCTTTATAGATTTAGAATTTTCTTCAAGTCAAGTATGAGGAAGACAAGATAGGGAAAAGGTCAGAGAATTACAGTCTCTTAGTTTGTATTTAATAAAGAGAGGGAAAGTGTGGAAATAATGTGATAATTTGTCAAGTATTATCAGTGTCACATTATCACTTTATTTCCTTTGAATATCACAGAACTGTCATATGGTAAAATAGTAGATATCTGTATCTTCCTTTACAGATGAGAAGAGTCTCAAAATGACTTAGCTACTGAAAGTATATCTGACTCTGGAGGAGTCAGAAAATATATCTGACTCTGGACAGATGAGAAGAGTCTCAGAATGACTTAGCTATTGAAAATATATCTGACTCTTGGGGAGGATGGGTAGAGAGAGGGTAAATGATGTGATCACACTTATGGTGCATCTTAGAAGGGTACAGGTGAAACTAACTAAATGCAGAATACAAATGTTTTCATACAATAACCAAGAAAATCCCATGAAGGTTATGTCAAATAGTTGGATGAAAATATTTCTGATTGTATATGAAGCCAGCACATTGTACCCCATGATTGCACTAATGTACACAGCTTTGATTTAATTAAAAAAAATTAAAAAAAAAGAACATATATCTGACTCACTAGTAGGGCTTTCTGTTATTCTGTGCTTCTTTGTGTAATTTAGAAATTTATGTTAAAATAACATGATTTCCTATCAAATTTCATTTCCTATCTATACTCAGTCTCTTTTTACCTCTCAACCATTTATTATTGTCACTTCCCTAAAGAAGTTAAAAAATGTTCTAGGTAATTTCTATTTCCGTACTTAAGCATTTTTGTAACTTTTGCTAGAGAGAAAATTTTACTTACTGTAATAATACTGGAAATAGTTCAGGAGTAGAATATCAACACTAAATAGTGTTCAATTATTATATGTTTACTGCAGATTCAATGTTGACACAGTATGTTCTACTTGATACTTGTGATATATCATACAAATGTGAAATGTTTCTTAGATATTTTCTATTGAGTTAACCTATTGAACAAACATTTACTATAGAAAAATAGACAGCAGATGACATCACAAAAATGGTTGACTAGGAAGCAACAGGCACTCCCTGTTGTATCTCCTATAGAGATGTCAAGTTTAGATGATTCCATAATAAGATACGGACCAGAATAACTTCGTAAGAATTCTAGAGAGAAGTTGAAAAGCTATAACACCCAGGCTATTGTAAAAACAAGAAGGGATTCTAACAAAAAGAGGTAGAATGATTTATGGCATTTGGTGCACTATATGCCCCACTCCCCTTATGTGGCATAGTTAAGAGTAACCCAGAGGAAAGGAGGAAACCTCCCATGTCAAATCTCTACCATTAGAACAGAAATGAAAGGCTAGCTCTTGTTCCCAACATTCTAGCTTTTCTGGGATTTGCCCAAGAGACTGGTTGCCATCTTTCATGACTCAGGGCCCTGACAAGCCCAGTGGCACAGTTTGGAAGCCAATGAAACCAGAGATAAATGGCATAGTAGAGCTGTAGATCTGCATGAAGATGCTAGCAAGAGATTAGAAAAAGTTTTGAGAAGCCCTAAAACCTCCTGCTAGGGTGGTTGATGAAGGTTTTCTCCTCTATGAAGCCAGTGTACAAGACCAGGAGAGGTGCTTGTTTTGTCAAAAGCTCAAATCTCATCAACATTTTATAAGACTTTAAAAGAAACATGGCCAAATCAAAGGAACAAAATTCAACATGAGACACTGACTCTAAGGAAACAAATGTATTGAATCGGTGGACAAGAATTTAAAATAATCGTCATAAAGATGCTCAATTAATTAAAAAAAAAAACCACAGACAGCAATTTTATCTAACTGAAATGAAAATAACGCATAAGCAAAATGAGAATATTTTGTTTCAGGAAAACAAGGCATGAACAAAATGAAAATATCAACAAAGAAATAGAAACAATAAAGTGAATCAAAATGTTATGGAGCTGAAAATGCAATAATATAATGAAAAAAATTGTAAGTTTCAGTAGCAGATTTTATCAGGGAGGGAAAAACAATGAACATTAAAGCACGTCATTTAAAATCATTGAGGAGCAAAGATCAGAGGAGCAAAAAGAAAGAAGAATGAAGAAAGTGAAGAGAGTTAGAGTTATAACACTGTCAAGTAAACCTATATAAACATCATAAAATTTCAGAAAGAAAAGAGAAAGAGAAACAGGAAGGGAGCTTATTTGAAGAAGTAATGTGAAAACTTCCTAAATATTAGAAAAAAATAGATGTATAGATTTAAGAAATTCAATGGTATGTCCAAAGAAAACAACACAATACATAAATCAAACTGACTAAAGTTAAAGTCAAAGAGAAACTTAGAAGCAGCAAGAGAAAGTCACTCACATATAAAGTAGTTTCCATAAGGTTAACAACAGATTTCTCAGCAGCAAATTTTCAAGTTAGAAAGAAGGGAAGGAGAAGATATATTCAAAGTGCTAAAAAAATGAACAAGCAAACAAACAAATACCCTATGAACCAAGACTACTACCAGAAAAACTATATTTGCAAATGAAGGATAAATTAAGGCTTTAAAGAAAAGTTGAAGGAATTCCTTATAATTAGAGGTGCTCTACAAGAAATACTAAAGGGAGTCCTTCCAATTAAAACAAGACAGTAGATATTAAAATTATTAAGTCATATGAAAATATAAGGTTCTCTGGTAAAGTTACATATGTGGACAAATAGGTGTATGTTATAATATTATAATTTGGGTGCAAAGAATTTAAGTGCAAAAAACATTAAAATTGTTTTAATTCTATGCTAGTTTTACAATATATAAAGATGTAATTTGTGACATCATCAATAACATAAAGTGTGTGCATGTAATGGTAGAGTTATAAAAAAGTACAGTTTTTGAATATAATTAAAACTTAGATGTTATCCAGTTTAAAATAGAATGCTATAATTTTAAGATATTTTATGTAATTGTTGGCATAGATTTTCATATATGCAAGATAAAAAATGTTCCAGAGTAGTTTGTTTTTTTTTTAAAGAGATCTGTTTCACAATAATGTAAATATGTTTAATGCTACTGAAATGTACACTTAAAAATGGTTAAGATGATTAAATTTGTATTACATGATTTTTTTTATAGTTAATTACCTATAACAAAACAAAATCCTTAGTTTTCTTGTTCTCTGAATATACCATTTTAACCCTACTTACTATTTTCATTATGAAATATTTACTCATTCACCATATAAAACTAATATATTCACACTATAAATTCATTTTATAGCAGAGATTAAAAATATGGAGTAATTATAGATAAATGAAAGTTCACAACCAAGTGCAATGACTTATGCCTGTAATCCTAGCATTCTGGAAGGCATAGATGGAAGGATTTCTTGAAGTCAGGAGTTCAAGACCACCTTGAAAAAAAAGTGAGACCCTGTTTCTACCAAAAATAGAAAAAAAATTAAGTCAAGTGTGGTGGTGCATCCTTGCAGTCCCAAATACTCAGAGGCTAAGGCAGAAGGATCACTGGAGCCCAGGGAATTTGGGGTTACTGTGAGATAAGATCACACTACTGCACTGTACCTGGAGTGACAAAGCAAGATTCTGTCTCATAAAACAAAACAAAACAAAAATAAAAAATAAACCACAGAGCAGTGCCTGTGGCTGAAAGGTGTAGGGTACTGATCCCATATACCAAAGGTGGCAGGTTCATACCCAGACCCAGCCAAAAAATAATAATAAAAATAACCCCCCCACACATATTATTAATTTGGTTATATATCTTCCTATAATTACATGTAACAAGATCATTTACAAGGGTGTGAAGGGCATGATAGGCACGTAGACAGGTGCTGACCATCTTTTCTGTGTTTGGACATATCTGAGTAATTTGCTACAAAGTGTGTATCTTCTTCTTTTCTTTTTTTATTCATTATACTTTAGTGCCAAGAATAATTGACTGTGTTAGGAAGCTCAATACCTTAAAATTTATTTTTACATGTTTAAACATCAAAGAAACATTTGCAAAATATTATAACACAAAATAAAGTACATATATGTGGGGAAGAAAGAGGTTGAAATTTTTATCATTTCATCTTGGCAGTTTGGGTGATGCAAAGTGGTGGTACAAACGTTGAGGATTATGACCTATCTGGATGTGTATGGGAGCTTCTTCATTATTTTTGTATCATGTGCTCTTACCTTTTCCACTTTCATCCTCTGACTCTCTGCCAAGAATTACAAAAGGATTCCTAAAGGATGGACCCTACACTAATCTGTTGCCTTTGTTATCTGTTCTAGGGATGACCATGATTGTAAATTTTTTTTAATATACCAACATGTTTCTTTTGGAAAATGCAAATTTTTCCGATTGTACTTTAGAATGTTCACTTTTATGTTACATAGGAAATAAATGTCCACACACTTAAATGATACCACTCAATTTCTGGGTACATATAATAAAAATTTATAATGCCATATGCAAACATCATTGTTAGAATACAAGAGAGAATTTTAGGTTTTAATGGCATTATTTAATACATACCCATTAATAGTCTATTCTTTTTTAAATACGAAATCTTTATCATGCTACCTAAATTACCTAAATCTTTATCATGCTACCTAAAAAAAAATAATTTTAAGTTATTTAAAATTTGTATAATATCCCAGGTAGACCTTATAAATTTTCTTTCATTATCTAATGACCTAGAGAAGTGGATATAAAAGTATATATATCATCAGTGTCTTCTAATTGGTTCTAGGCAAGAAAAATAATATTCATTGAATGCTTATATGAAGGACTCATTATTCAAAGTTCAGTTACTTAAATCACAGATAATGTCCATGAAATTTATCATCCACCAAAAGAAAGTGACAATCAAAGAGATGATACGGCTCTCAGTAACCAGATACAACCTTAGAGTCAAAGTTTTTCTGGTGATTTGTGAATTCCAAGAAAATCATTATCTAACTGAGAACTCTCTGTGTAGAAATTTTACATTCCAATGGTAACAGCGAAAACATTTTCCCTTCCCTTCTTCTACTCTCCTTTCCCCTTCTCTTCCTTCCTTCCTCCCTTCCTCCCTCCCTCCTCCATCTCCTCATTCCTTCCTTGTTTTTCTTAGCTTCCAGTGGAACCAGCTAAATATTTTTCATTGCCTAACTTGTAGTTGTACATCAAAAATCACCTAATTTTTATTACAACTTTATTTTTCATCTTTTATGAAAAGTAGGCTTGTTTTGATAAAATTTCTATGCCTTGAGATATGATTGGCCTATTTCTTCACTTGGTCTTAAGCTAGAGCAATGATGAAATTAGGAGATGAGTGCCAACTGGAAAGTCTCCTAACCCACTTTTGTCCTCATGCTTAGGCCTATAAGTAATGCAGTGGAAAGATACAACCAGGGAATTTGAACATGGAATAGGGGTTTGAGAAGGAGTCACTAGCAATTTACGCAGCTGACTACAAGGGGAAAAAAAAACATGCAGACCTACGGTTTTTCCTTTGGGGAAGTTCCAACTTCAGAAGGCTCATATTTTAATGAGATATTTAGTTTGTTATTTTACATGAGTTAGAGGAACATGTAACCATCCTCCACAAAGAATCCTTTACAATTTTCAAAGTTTTAGAAAAGTGCATTTTCCTCATTGCTGTCCTGGCTTAACATTAAATCTCAGTGTAAATAGTATAAGTCATATTTATTTCAGAGCACTTTCCAGCTGGTTGCTCGAACTCCTGGGTTGAAATAATCACCTTACCTCACCCTTCCGAGTAG
The DNA here is from genome assembly GCA_963573935.1 of Arctocebus calabarensis. NCBI lineage: Eukaryota > Metazoa > Chordata > Mammalia > Primates > Lorisidae > Arctocebus > Arctocebus calabarensis. The sequence goes on from CAUYON010154647.1 coordinate 10,317, forward strand.
CTGGGATTATAGGCACCTACCACAATGCCCAGCTAGGTTTTATTTTTTATTTTTTTAGTAGAGACAGGGTCTTGCTCTTGCTCAGGTTGGTCTGGAACACCTGAGCTCAAGTAATTCACCTGCCTCAGCCTCTCAGAGTCTGAGTCACCACACCCAGCTTCTTTAATGATTTAATAAGGACATTGTTTTGATAGATCAAATGATCCTTTTGACTTATGCTGGATTTATCCTGGTATTGTGTTTGTTAGAGCCAATGAAACTGACCACTTCTCCAGAAATTTGAGTACTTACTAAGAACTCAGTAAAACTAAGTTTACTCCAACATTCAAATATTTTCTTTTCATTCTACTTCTGCTATAATTTCTAATTGATTGAATAATGACCTTATGTTTCCTTTTACATGTTTAAAAGTTATTATTAAAAAGGCAATAAATACTAATGTAAAAAAAGTCAAGATCCACACACATACACACATATCTATCTCCAAATTTTATCCCAGTCTGAATTTAAGTGTCACTCCATGCATTTTAATTCCATCCAATTTGGACTTCTCTCTCTTATCTTTTCTTCTGTGTTTCCGTATGGTCTACAAATCTCACAATATGAAAACTTTATGGTCTGTTTCAGAAATACATAATGAAATTAAATTACTCTCTGAGCTAATACTAGTATTCTATGTTGCTTTCCTGTTTGAAGCTATGGTGCTCACCTGCAATCTTTTGAAATGATCTCCAGTTTCTCAATTTTTAAGACATTAATCCTTCAGAAAGCTACTTCTCCCAATTTGGATCTGCTGCCTAGTAGTTTACAGTCATTTATAGGCTTCCCATGTCTTATATCTCCTAAGTAAATCAACAGGGCCTATGAAATGGAATCCTTCCCAAGAGAGAGTCTTCAAGCTTTCTCCACTATTTCAAGCTCAATTCATATGATCCTTTGCAATTGATTCCTTTCCAAGATCAGGCAGTGTTAGAATAAGCGTAGTGCACAATGGCCTCAATTCTTCCTTTCATAACTTGGTGGACCCAGATTAGAAGAAAGAAAAATGAGAGGCACCTCCACAGGTTGTATCCTGAGATCTGACCTTGGGCCAGCCATTCCTTGATTCTTGTAAGATTCTTGCTATGGTGGAAAATATCAACCCTGATTGTTTGATAGACAAGATAAGTCCTTTTTGAAAATAAGTATTTTACAAATGCTTAAATATACTAAGATCATTTAGAGCATATTAAGATGCAATATATTTTATAAATCTTTCCTAAACATTAATAAATTATTTTATAAAATGGTCTTGATAATGACTATAGAAAACCAGTAAGGAAGCCAAGAAACTCTTCATGAACATGAGCTCCCAGCTTCTACTATTCATTCTCCCCATTGATTTAGGGCTGGCTTACACTGGCAGTTGTATGCAGGTGGTGAAAACTTATCCACGACTTATATTCTAATGTTTATTCTAAAGGTAAAAGTTGAGGATGACATCCTCAATATTAGGTTTAGGCTTCATTATTTATTTTGAAGGAGCCAATCAATATTGCTTTTCCCCCCTCTTCTTACCCTTTTCAGGCACTCTTCTAACCAATTTAATACATAACACACTGAGGCAGATATTACTATTATTTCCACTGTACAGATCAAACTAATATACAGAAAGGTTAAGTAATATGCTTGAGGCCACAAACCTAGAAGGAGTGGAGCCAGGATTCAAACACAGATAGCATGATTCCAGGACTGTGGCTCTTAAATATTATGTGGGTCATCATGAAAGTTTTGAGATACACAAAAGTCAAGAAACATAAAATCCATACAGAAAGAAACAAATGAAACCCTCTCAACAATACTGATAAGGGGAACAAGTTGAAACTTGCATGGGTGAATCAGAAAATATGCTGTTGACTGTGTTTCTTGGAAGTGAAATCATGGACCATAACCCAGTGTGTTTCAAAATTTTCATAGTGACCTAACTATTTTTTACCTTCTTGAAAAGTGGTATAGTCTTGGTCTATGACCTTATATTTTGGAGAGCACAATTCTATGCCAATGTGTAAGAATGTAAGTTATTACATTTTCAAAGTTGGAAACACTGATAATATAAATGCAATAAAGGAAATAGAACAAATTATAATTAATCATGCAAGTATCAATGAATGTGATAATATTAAAGAGAAGAGTTTGGGGGCCTGTGACATATTAAAGAGATTGGATTGAGAAAGAAGATGATATTATATATGATAATATGAGCAATGATTATATTTTTGAGAAAAGTTGTATTAGAGATATTCAGTTCCCCTTTTCTGTGTAACATGCTCTGAGATGTGAAGTGTCTTGAATCATCAATCTGTTGAGTCCAAAACATCTTCATTTTGGGTCTGCCCTTATTATCTGTGTAAGAGCTTCGAGCCCAGCAATACAGGAAAAGAATCTACTTTGCAACACAAATCTCATGGTGTATGTGGTAAGTGTATAGTAGACTAACATCTATAGCTTTAAGCTCTGTACGCTCTTGAACTCACTGTGTTTAGTGCAATAAAGAAAACGGAGACCAAATGGATCTGATGACTCTACAGTTATTGGACACATTTTTACCAAAAAGATGAAGCATTATTGAGATAATGAGCAATGGTACAGACTAACTCTGAATGCATCGTCTATCCCCTCATTCTCCCCAAGCATGGCTGTGCCCTCTTTTCTTACCAAGGTATTATTTTCTTTTCAAGTGCAGATTTTTTACCTTCTTTACATCTCACATACAAGACTTTTGGAAATGGAGATAATGAGAAAAACAGATAAAGAGGTTAGAGACAAAATTTATTCACTTTACAATTTTCCTCTGGACATGTTTCCTCTGGAGAGTACAACCTTCATGTTTGTATTTCAGTGCTGCCCTGTTCAATTTGGCAACTGTTAGAGTTTGTGCTGGCTACATAAGAGTCATTCATCCTTTCAAATCCTTAACTGCTGCAGTGAATCAAGGCATATGAGCTAGGAAATCTGAAGGGCAGGTGAATAGGTGGTGGCCCAGAGGGGGAATTTAAGAATGCTTGGGCATCCAATTTGATAGAAGATAATCCACTTCTTACTTCTAGCAGAGAAGTTTGACTCCCACTATATTTGAACCTTTATCTAGCAAAAAAAACCCCAAACACTAAATTCATTATGGCATCCTGTGACTAGTGGCCATAGGCTATGAACTATTGGTACTTGGAAGAAGCAGGGAAAAGGGGTTAAAAGGGAATGTATCAGGTAGCATTTTGAATTAAAATAGGGATCACTCAAATAAAACTGGAGACTATATGCAGAGGAGGGTTAAAAGAATCAAGGAATGCTGAGGTACCCAGGGGATAAATGTGGGAGGCCATTATTCCATCACTGCCTTTAGTCCTAACGAGACAAGCAGAGGAAACTGTTGTTAAAGCATTGCAAAAGCTAACGACATGAATAAATGCTGTCTGGAAAGACTGTAATCATGGAGAGACATACCAATGCCCAGAACATGCAACTGAAACACAAAGGAAGGACATAGTGGGGACAGCTATATATCAGGTTCTCTCTGCTGGTACTCTTTCCACTACTACCTTACAGTCTATCTAGAAACTGGAAACCAATAACACCCAGTTTTGTAACTTATGATGTTAGCTTTGGGAGAAAAGCTTAGGGCAGAGCAAGGCTAATAATAAATCTGAATGAGACAAACGGAGAAAGATCAGTACTTGGGAGACAGTGAGGAAAGGAGAGGAGGAAAATCAAAGAATATGTCTTTGGTATGTGTACGGTGGCAGAAGTCCAAACGTCATAAGAGGCCTAAACCTAAAAAGAGTTACCTTCATTTCTCTTTCCTTGTCTCTCTGTGGTACCTATATTTTAGTGTTTGTCAGTACAATAATTTTAAAGGAGTATAGATAGGTATGAAGCATTTTCAAGGTTCTTCATTATGCTTAGATGAAAAGCAAAAATGTAGATAAAATCTTGAAAAACATTTAATCAGTAATGTTATCAGTATTTAGACTCTGAGAAAGTTTTCAAGACTAAAAAGTTTTTTTTTATTGTTGGGGATTCATTGAGGGTACAAGAAACCATGTTACACTGGTTGCATTTGTTGGGTAAAGTCCCTCTTACAATCCTGTTTTGCCCCCAAAAGGTGTGGCACACACCAAGACCCCAAGACCCCACCCCCCTCACTCCTTCCCTCTCTCTGCTATTCTTTTCCCCACCCCTCCCTCATTTTTTCTCTCTCTGCTCTCCCCTTCCCTCACCCCCACCGTGTGAATAAATGTCATTAATTGTCCTCATATCAAACTTGAGTACATGGGATTCATGCTTCTCCATTCTTGAGATGCTTTACTAAGAATAATGTGTTCCACTTCCATCCAGGT
>CAUYON010154654.1:0-11764 GCA_963573935.1 Arctocebus calabarensis
TAATAAAAACAAAGTGGGGGGCATCAGCATACCAGATTTTAGGCTGTACTACAAAGCCATAGTGGTAAAGACAGCATGGTACTGGCACAAAAATAGAGACATAGACATTTGAAATTGAATAGAAAACCAGGGAATGAAACAAATATCTTACAACCACCTAATCTTTGATAAACCAAACAAGAACATACCTTGGGAGAAAGACTCCCTATTCAATAGATGGTGCTGGGATAACTGGATATCCACATGTAGAAGACTGAAACTGGACCCACACCTTCCTCCACTCCCAAAAATTGATTCAAGATGGATAAAGGACTTAAATTTAAGGCATGAAACAATAAAAATACTCAAAGAAAGCATAGGAAAAACACTGGAAGATATTGGCCTGGGGAAGGATTTCATGAAGAAGACTGCCATGGCAATGGCAACAACAACAAAAATAAACAAATGGGACTTAATTAAACTGAAAAGCTTCTGTACAGCTAAGGAGACAATAACCAAAGCAAATAGACAACCTACACAGTGGAAAAGGATATTTGCATATTTTGAATCAAACAAAAGCTTGATAACTAGGATCTATAGAGAACTCAAATTAATCCACATGAAAAAAAAGCCAACAATCCCATATATCGATGGGCATGAGACATGAATAGAACCTTCTCTAAAGACGACGGACAAATGGCTAACAAACATATGAAAAAAATGCTCATCTTCCCTAATTATTAGAGAAATGCAAATCAAAACCACACTGAGATACCGTCTAACCCCAGTAAGAATGGCCCACATCACAAAATCTCAAAACTGCAGATGCTGACATGGATGTGGAGGAAGGGAACACTTTTACACTGCTGGTGGGACTGCAAACTAATGCAAGCTGTTTGGAAGGAAGTATGGAGAACCCTCAAAGAACTCAAGCTAGACCTCCCATTTGATCCTACAATCCCATTACTGGGCATCTACCCAGAAGGAAAAAAAATCCTTTTATCATAAGGACACTTGCACTAGACTGTTTATTGCAGCTCAATTTACAATCGCCAAAATGTGAAAACAGCCTAATGCCAGGAATGGATTAACAAGTTGTGGTATATGTACACAATGGAATACTATTCAGTCATTTAAAAAAATGGAAACTTTACAGCCTTTGTATTAACTTGGATGGAAGTAGAACACATTATTCTTAGTAAAGCATCTCAAGAATGGAGAAGCATGAATCCCATGTACTCAATTTTAATATGAGGACAATTAATGACACGGTGGGGGTGAGGGAAGGAGAGAGCAGAGAGAGAAAGAATGAGGGAGGAGTGGGGAAAGGAAGAGCAGAGAGAGGGAAAGAGCAAGGGGGGTGGGGTCTTGGTGTGTGACACACCTTTGGGGGGCAAAACATGATTGTAAGAGGAACTTTACCCAACAAAGTGTAACCTGCTTTCTTGTACCCTCAATGAATCCCCAAAAATAAAAAAAAGAGAGAGAGAGAAAGACTATGGGAAAAAAAAATGTGGGATGAGGAAAAATAGGAACACTACTTGAAATTAAAAGTTTTTTGCTAAATCTGACTATAGGAAGAAAGAAAGAGGGGGAGAGAGGGAGTGAGGGAAGGAGGGAAGGAAGGGAAGAATGAAAGAAAGAAAAGGAAGGACGGAGGGAGAGAGAGAGAAGAAGAGAAAGAAGACACATGGCAAATGTAAAAGCTGAATGGTTATGACTCTTTAATGTTTAAATTCTCAATACCTCAACCATGCCCTGAGCTAGGGCAAGCCTGGATATCGACCTCTCTTGTCGAAAAGATGTGAATGTTTGAAGAGGGAACACATGGATGCGGAGTTTAGCTGGGGGACAGTCAAGACCTTGGATGGGTGTTGTAATGTTCAGTAGGTCGGAGGGGCAGTGGACACCTACCATGCCAACTTCTAGGCGCTGGTCTTTAAAATGCACAAGTGATATGGAGCACACAGGCTCTGGAGCCCAACTTCCCGGATTCATGGCTATCTCCGAGAACTTAGACAAGTGACTTAAACCCTTTAAGCCTCAGTGTCTGCCTCCCAGGGTGGTTATGACAACTAAGCGACATGATACTTGCACAGAGTGGAGGCCTGTGGATTTGGGCCCGTGGAATGTCAGCTCTGAGACCCCAGATTCCATCAGTGAGTTCCAGTGTTTCCTACACTGTGCAGATTACGGTGTAACCTAAAGAGAGGAAGCAGACGGATACACAGTGGGCACCAACTTTAACATATGTGCTTAGGAGTTGCAGTAGTATAAATGGCAACAGCCTTAGAATTTTATGCAATAAAGGATTTATTATCACAAAATAGATAGAGACCTATTTAGAAACAAAGCAAACTCCTAGAATGGGCCTGGGGCTCTAGCAGACTTTGGAACCAAAATCCCAAGGGAAAAGTGAAGGTTATCCCTGACTGGGTAATTGTGACCTTGGCCAAGTCACTTAACCTCTCAAGAGTTCTCATCTAAAGAAAAATGAGGAGTTGGGGCAGCGCCTGTGGCTCAGTGAGTAGGGCACCAGCCCCATATACCGAGGGTTCAAACCCAGCCCCAGCCAAACTGCAACAGAAAAATAGCTGGGCATCATGGCTATTGTAGTCCCAACTACTCGGGAGACTGAGGCAAGAGAATCACCTAAGCCCAGGAGCTGGAGGTTGCTGTGAGCTGTGTGATGCCACAGCACTCTACCAAGGGTGATAAAGTGAAACCCTTGTCTCTACAAAAAAAAAAGAAAGAAAGAAAGAAAGAAAAGAAAAATGAGGAGTTGGACAAAAAGGAATCAAAGATTTCTGAGAGGTCCCCATTCTCTCTAATATTCCATGATTCTCAACGTAATGCCATGAAAGTACTAGCCCTCATAGTCTAGGATAGGCCATCTAACACTGTGTCCTTCAGACTCTTGCAAATAAATGATTGTTGGAAATCTTTTTGTCTTTTCTCCCCCACCAGATTAAAAACCCTTTGGAGACAGGGGCCCGCACATCATTCTTTATATTCCTCATTACCCCACACACAGCGTTTACCCACAGCAACAGTTTACCCATAGCAACAGTAATGCACCAAGTAGAGCCTAACTCCACAAACCTTACACATTCATCCATAGCACAACCTTATAATCATTCTGTGTACTGGTTCTTCTTAGAGACTAACTAATTGTTTTTTCATTTCATATTAATACAAGGGTCCACAGGATTAGGTCACATTGTTTGCATTTGTACAGTGAAGTCCAAGTTGCAGTTGCCCTCACCCGGGAGGTGCTATGCACACACCAGCACTTCCTGATGGAGCCCACTGGACTCCCCTCTCCACTCTTGAATTAAATTGAATGTTTCTCTCACGTGGTTGTTATCTACAAGTTTCAAATTAGTGTATGCTTGTTGATCAATCCCAGCAACCTAACCCAAAACAGACGCGGATGAGCATAGTCAGGTGTGGAACTCTGTAGAGCCTTTCCTACCTTTCATTTGATCATAAATATTTACTGACTGGCCACCACGTGCCAGACTCCATCCTGGATATTAGGGACGCGCCACCAACTCACAGCCCTGAAGGTTCTCATGCACACAGGTGTGTTCCAGTTGGAGCGGGACCAGAAACTGAACTGGATCACTCACCCTTTTCCTCCCCCAACCAGGCCTCCCCTCATTGACGAAAGGGCTTTGCAGTTCATTCCCCGGGTTTTATTACTATTTATCACGTTAACATGTGTGTGTCATTACTACATTTAAAAAACCAAAAACAAAAAGCAATGTGGCCAGGCATGGTGGCTCGCACCTGTAATGCCAGCACTCTGGAAGGCCAAAGTGGGTAGATCCCCTGAGCCCAGGAGTTTGAGACCAGCCCGAGCAAGAGTGAGACCCCGTCTCTACAAAAAAATAGAAAAACTAGCTGGGCATTGTGGTGGGCACTTGTAGTCCCATCTACGCAGGAGGCTGAGGCAGAGAGGATTGCCTGAGCCCAGGAGTTTAAGATTGCTGTGAGCTATGAGGCCACAGCACTCTACCCTGGTGACAGAGTCAGACTCTGTCTAAAAAACAAAATAACAATTTAAAAAAACAGCAACATGCGTCTATAGGGCTTTTGTACAGATCTAAAACCTAACGTGTTATACTCTGATCTTTCTTCAGATCGCATAAATCTTTCACCTTTTAAAACCTAAGGTGTTTATCAAACAATATTTTGACTTTTCTGAAAGGGAAATAGTGTACTGTAGACTGGTGAATTCTATTCCTAGAAGCCTCCTGAGCTTAATATTTCCTGCCAGTGTGTTTCTGGTGTTAAGTACGTCAGTCAAATACTCTGTGGTCTGTAGATTATTTGCAGATCGCTGACAGGTACAGCAGACCAGGCACAGATGTCCCTCCCGCCCCACATCCCCCATCGCTGCTCTCAGATGATGCTGTGAAAGTAAAAGTTCATCAGATGCTGGCGGGTTCACCGCAGAGCCAGGCCACGGATTCCTCAGGCTGCAGGGCTGCGGGTGATTTATCGCTGCTCCAGCTTATCAGCCATGAAGAGCAGCCTGCTTCCCTTCTATGGCTCCATCCCCCGTTGCCAAAGTTTCTGTAAATGCTAATCAGGAGACAGAGGACACTCTGTCACTTGTAAAGTGCTCCCCAGCAATTCAGTAGAAACAGGGTGTGAACATCATGCCTGGATACCTGCCTTTGCCGGCCAAGGTTCTCTACAGAAATGACCATCACCAAGGCTGTGCCTGCTGTGACACAGAGAAAGGGCATGTCCAAACATCTTTTAGAAAATTCAGATGTATTTAAAATAATAAAGTCTTTTACTGTTTTCCATTTGCCTGAAATAAGGAATTGAAAAGAGCTGATTATCAATACTTTTTCTATGTTAACATGTAAGAATAATTAATTTCTGAACTCCTTAACTTGAATCTAACTAGAATGTGAGAACTATATTAGGAAGAATTTTCTCTTTATTTTGCCCAGGATATTTGTTTTCAATTTATGCCTAAACTTTTTATTCTTTTAATGTACATTAAATTTGTTTTCATTTCATTTAATGTTTATATATATTATATCTCCTCCAATTTACTTTAAATATGAAAGAAAATTATAAGATATTAATATTGTTGCTGCCCTGATATATCACTTATAGAAGTTAATAGAAATAGAATCAAATTAAATTTAATTAAACAGTATTTACCATGTTAAAAAAAGATAATAATAAAGTCAACAAATTTACATCATGTACAGTGGCTACATGGAGCAAAAAGAGAAAAGAAGGGTGATTCAATTATGAGGCTTACAGGCCTAAGGCCAATACACATAGACAAAGCCCAGGTCTATGGAACCTGAGAGAGAAATAGAGGAATATTCCCAAACAATGTGAGTAATGGCATCTGGGTGCTTATTTAACAGAGAAGACAATCAAGAATACTCTATTTGACCATTTTTCTTAGAAAGTTGCTGCGATTTAGTGGATAGAAAAATCTATTCGGACTTGAGAGGTTGTTGTTTGATTCAGTAACTGTTTGTTGAGGGCCTTCCTCCCGCCCCACAAATACAATGAGTGACCATCAAAAAGGCAAACCTTTTGTACATTTTCTAAGTTATCATGAGAGGATCCAGTATCCAGCTCTTTTTAAGGCTCTGAGTCATCAGTAGTATATATAAATACAAAAGATAAACAACAGATTGTTTGACTTGAAAGCTACTACAGACATCTGTGTACTTTTTCAAAGAATCACTTGGGAATTTTAAATACATCCCTAGTGTCGCAAAATCTCGGAGCTGGAAACATCCTCAAGAGGTCGAGACATGGCAAGTGTCCGTACGTGACTAAGTCACCCCAGACAGAACAATTAATGCTCAGCAGTGATCAAGGAGGGACCCCTAAGGGGCCTGAATCTGCGTAGGGATCAAGACGAGATGGTTCCCAGAAGGAAACAACAGAGATAAGAGGGTGAGCCGGGGCTGCAGAATCAAAGTTAACCTCAAAACCTTCAGAGAAATCTTTCCTCTTGGGAATGGGGATAATTTCGATTCAGCACAACTTCTTTTAAATTTTTATTCATTAATGTCAAGTCTGATTTTAATATTAATTGCTAAGGGTCAAGTTCAGATGCAAAGAGTGTAGGCGTGCAAGTAGATACAACTGATGTGTTTATCTTTTCACTGCACACTTTCTACTGCAGGCGTGTGGCAAATGGAGCCGCGGCTGCGGAAGTTGTTTATCTACCCTCTTGACCTCTGTGAAGTGTTATGAGACAGTAAAAACCATGTTTTTAAATTACAGGCATCTCCATTCAAACTAGCATCTTCTTAGAATGAGATGGTTCAAAGTCTCTAGGTATTCTTATTAAGAAAATATTTGGGGTGAGTTTCACAGCCAAATATAAAAATATCAGAGGTAAGTGATATTTTTCTTGCAGAAAACTTTGACCAAGCTTCACAGTCAGTATGCAGCTTCTGTGTTGATGGGCTGCCGGCTCACGCCTGTAGGGATTACTCTAAAATGCAAGTGGGATTGATCTATCAACCTAATCACTCAGGAGAAATAATAACAATGTCATTAGCTAAGTTTCCAAAACAACCCAGTTCCTGCTTGAAAGCCAATCCCTCAGAAGCATGCAAAACCTTACTTTTGTTATGACATTTGGATGAAGTCACAAAGGTCCTTTGGTCTTTCTCTGTCAACATCAATGCTCTCTGGGGAACCAGTGTGTTGATATCAAAAGACAAAGGAAAACAAGTCAGGATCTCCAAAGGGAAAGATACAAACAATCATTATTTTTAAGAAATCCAGTTAGTTTCTCATTTTGGCCCAGAAATAATGCAAAAATACACTTCTTTTGCCAAAATGTCACCTTGCAACCAAAATCTAAATGTATTCTCACCCATCTTTGAATCATATTTGTTGATTTACCATCTTCTAACCCAATTAAATACTTGTAAACCTGCACAATCACCTCAGGGGCATAGATGAAGTCTTTGGAACCCTAAGTAAACACCTGACACAAGATTTTATTTCTCCTTGAGATGTGTGCTCATTTTTGTGAGTGCACAGGTGTACGGGTGTACGGGTCTCGGCTCTGCCGAGAATACCAGAGGACCGACATGTGAACTTGCCTCCCAGGAGCAACCTAGTGGCTTTGTTTTAAGGCTGGTTCATTTGACGTCATTTTCTATTTCTGTTTTCTATCTTTGTTTACATAATAGACAGTGATAGGGTATAAGATTTAAATTTTTCAGCTTCCACAGCTGGCTTTCTTATTTTCCAACTAGTGCATACCCTGCAGTTACCCTTTAAACTCTCTGAGCCTCAGCTTTTCACTGTCACATCAACATCCAGGAGAGGTCTTTCAAAATAACAATGACAAAGTGTCCTGTCACAGCAACAACCTGTTCAACTAATTTTCCAGCTATGAAAATTGCATAATCAGAGTTTCAGGAAATGACCTCAGCAGCATTGAAAAACATGAAAACGTTCTGAATATATTTGTAGATACTAAAGAATGAAACAACCATTCAAACATCCAATAAGTATGACCTAGATATCTACTTTATTCTGGCTGTTGTGACAGAAAATTGCTTCCAAATGTCCTCCTCACTCATGATGACCAAGGCTCAGCCATGGTCGTGGAAACACAGCCCATATGTCTTTCCTAAGACACTCTTGTTAGAACTCCTATGAAAGCATGTTGATGGAAAAAGTGGTGAGTGTTAATGAAGACAAAAATAGGTGTATTATTGGAATGATATATGGACTATGTATATGGCGTGATGTACATAAATGGTAAGTATGGTGTGATGATAGGGAAAAAAGCCATAGCCTAGCCAAGTTGACACATAAAATTAAGCATTGCAGTCATGACATAATTTTTTTAAACAAACTTTTTTACATATAAATGAATTGGTATAAATTAATTTTCTAATTCCAAGCAGTCACCATGGAAAGTCACACACTTATTTCACTGGTGCCATCTTGTTCTCTTTGGAAAGACTTTTTATACCAGCCACAGAACCACTCATAAAGCAAAAAAGTAAATCTCTTCACTTATAGTAACTTTTTTAAATAGCCAAAATGCTATTACTTGCTTAGTTAATCACATTATTGAAATAACCACCCCAAAGACCTTGGGACTATTTTTAACTCAAATTCACTTTCAAAGTTGAACATTGACCACCTTCAAGAATCTTTAAAAGCAAATGTCACTACAAATCAAAGGTAAAATCTTCAAAAAGCTATCCGTTCTCTTTTAGATGTATAAGTGCTGTTGTTTATAGTGAAACTCCTAAAATTTGTATGCGACATTTTGTGAGTATGTTTATTTTTCTAAGCAGAGAGACCATAACTTTAAAGGAGAAAACATAATAAAAATTTAAGTTGCAAATGGAACATCAGAGAAGGGTTTGCCAATGTGTCATCAGCACTGTTCAGAGTGCACAAGTTCTGAATCTACTCAACTGATCCCTGTTTGGGTTTTGCATTGTGGAGTTATTTTGTTTTGTTTTGTTTGTTTATTTGTTTCTTTTTGAGAGTCTTGCTTTGTTGCTCAGGCTACACAACAGTGGTGTCATCATAGTTCACTAAACCTCCAACTCCTGGGCTCAAGAGATCCTCCTGCCTCAGCCTCCTGAGTAGCTGGGACTACAGGTATGCATCACCATCCCTGGCCAATTTTTTTATTTTGTATAGAGATACGGTCTCACTCTTGCTCAGGCTGGTCTCAAAGTCCTGTCCTCAAGTGAGCCTCCCACCTTAGCCTCCCAAAATGCTAGGATTATAGGCATGAGCCATTGTGCCCAGCCTTGCTTGTTTTTAATAAAAGTAGTAGCTATAAGAGTAATTATATTGATTAGAATAATAAACTTTATTATACTTTATAACAACCTATACAGATGATTCCCTTATTTTGCTGCATTTCTTATTGTTATGGAGGTACATACACTTTGGTTACATAGTTTGTTTTGTGTGGAAAAAGTCAGAATTATTGGTGCATCCTTGACCCAGATAGGGCACAATATACCAGTGCAATGTGCCCATGAGGTGGGAATTCACCCATCCCCTCTACCTCACCCCATACTTGAATTTCATTGAGTTTTGTTTCCATAAAAGGTGGTTCCTTTCTTAATTGATTAGGCCTGGTATATACATCTCATTATAAATCAATTAACTAGAATTTTGATTTGTATATTGGTTTAGTGTGAATTGAGTTGACACAAAGCAATCTCCCTTGGTCACTTCATCTATGAGTGAGGAACAAATTTCTGAACTTGAAAAATTTATAAACCCATATAGATGTGTTTGTGGTTCTCTTATTGTAATTCCTCAAGTTTGACACAAATGCGAGAAACCTGCATATGATAATAGCAGCCTCTTTCCGTCCAAAGAAATTAGTTTGTGAATGGATTATTTCCATTTTTAACACATTAACTTCTACATGAGTTCTAAACTATTTTTCAAGTTTTCATACTACTTTTTACTCTATTGATTTTCAAATTTGTATATTACCTTTTTATGGAGGTATGTTTTAGGATCATTTTGTTTTCAAAGTTTTTATTCTATTTCATAATAAAACACCATGGCCCCAAGGGGGAAAAAATTCTTTTCTCTAGTGTGGCAGTCAATATGTTAAAGTGTTTTTCTTTTTATGACTTTACCTTAAAACATTGGCATTATCACCTATCTGCTAGCAAATGTTAGCAGCCGACAAAATGAATATGGCAAATAAAATGAGTCCACAATATTTAGTTCAACAGCTCATGGCTGTTTTTTCACAGACAATTGTGGTTTGGGATGTGCATCAGTTTGGGCCTCGAGGTCAGTGCTGAGCCATGATGGAAATATAATAGGTTGGGGGAAACCCTTATGAAAGACAAAGGAGAGAAGGGGCAGGAGCAGAAAGACAGAGCTTCCAAAATCCCGTTTCTGGTCTGAAACTTGGGAAAGGGGAGAGAGAAGTAGAAAGGAGTTGGTAGTGAGAGCCTCAGACTGGAGAGACCTCTGCAGATTTGTTGGTCCAGCTCCAGTACCTGGTCCTGCCAAGTCATTAGCAGGGAGCAGTCTGGAGAGGAGCCTCCGGTCTGGAGAGAAGCCTCCGGTCTAGAGAGGAGCCTCCGGTCTGGAGAGGGGCCTCCGGTCTAGAGAGAAGCCTCCAGTCTGGAGAGGAGCCTCCGGTCTACAGAGGAGTCTCCAGTCTAGAGAGAAGCCTCCAATCTAGAAAGAAGCCTCCAGGCTGGAGAGGAGCCTCCTGTCTAGAGAGGAGCCTCTGGTCTGGAGAAGACCCTCTGGTCTAGAGAGGAGCCTCCAGTCTACAGAGGAGCCTCCTGTCTAGAGAGGAGCCTCCAGTCTAGAGAAGAGCCTCTGGTCTACAGAGGAGTCTCCAGTCTAGAGAGAAGCCTCCAGGCAGGAGAGGAGCCTCCTGCCTAGAGAGGAGCCTCTGGTCTGGAGAGGAACCTCCGGTCTACAGAGGAGCCTCTGGTCTACAGAGGAGCCTCCAGTCTAGAGAGAAGCCTCTGGGCTGGAGAGGAGCCTCCTGTCTAGAGAGGAGCCTCCAGTCTGGAGAGGGGCCTCCAGTCTAGAGAGAAGCCTCCAGTCTACAGAGAAGTCTCCAGTCTAGAGAGAAGCCTCCGGGCTGGAGAGGAGCCTCCTGTCTAGAGAGGAGCTTCCGGTCTGGAGAAGAGCCTCTGGTCTAGAGAGGAGCCTCCAGTCTACAGAGGAGCCTCCTGTCTAGAGAGGAGCCTCCAGTCTAGAGAAGAGCCTCTGGTCTACAGAGCAGTCTCCAGTCTAGAGAGAAGCCTCCAGGCTGGAGAGGAGCCTCCTGTCTAGAGAGGAGCCTCTGGTCTGGAGAGGAGCCTCCGGTCTACAGAGGAGCCTCCAGTCTAGAGAGAAGCCTCTGGGCTGGAGAGGAGCCTCCGGTCTACAGAGGAGCCTCCAGTCTAGAGAGAAGCCTCCAGGCTGGAGAGGAGCCTCCTGTCTAGAGAGGAGCTTCCAGTCTGGAGAGGAGCCACCTGTCTAGAGAGAAGCTTCCAGTCTGGAGAGGAGCCTCCGGTCTAAAGAGGAGCCTTTGGTCTGCAGAGGAGCCTCCAGTCTTGAGAGGAGCCTCCGGTCTACAGAGGAGCCTCCGGTCTACAGAGGAGCCTCCGGTCTGGAGAGGAGCCTCCAGTCTAGAGAGGAGCCTCTGTTCTGGAGAGGAGCCTACAGTCTACAGAGGAGCCTCCGTTCTGGAGAGGAGCCTCCGGTCTGCAGAGGAGCCTCCAGTCTAGAGAGGAGCCTCCGGTCTGGAGCGGTCTGGTCTCTGAGTGAATGCCCCAGCAGTGCCCACAGCTGAGACAGCTGGAGGTGGACAAGGCACTGTGCTCTCAAAGCACATCCTCTCTCGAAGGGGGGATCTGAACAACACACTCGTCATCATTATGCAGTTTGACTTTTCATTTTATGCATGGAGATTTATTTTTTGCACTGAAATTTTTCTGGTCCTATGTTGGACTTAAATATACCATTCTTTCCCCACATTCCAGAAAGAACACTGTAGTCTACAAAGAAGACCATGATTTCCAGGTGTGTTACCACTTTATTAACAACTTTGAGTCTCATTTCTGATTTGGAACCGGAAGACTTGGTTGATCATCCTTGCTTTGGAACAGGCTATCAAACTCGTCTTGAGCAAGATCCCTGATCTTCCTGAACCTCGGTTTCCTCATCTGTAAAGTGGGTATAGTCATGCTTACCCCAGAGGATTGCTTTGAAGGTAAGTACAATAACTCATACACCTATATATATACCCCGAGACTAAAAG
>CAUYON010154657.1:0-39390 GCA_963573935.1 Arctocebus calabarensis
GGGCTCTGACAGAGGCCACATGGTCTGTGCGTCAAGAACTCGGGTATGACCATGGAATATTATGCAGCCTTAAAGAAAGATGGAGACTTTACCTCTTTTATGTTTACATGGATGGAGCTAGAACATATTCTTCTTAGCAAAGTATCTCAAGAATGGAAGAAAAAGTATCCAATGTACTCAGCCCTACTATGAAACTAATTTATAGCCTTTATATGAAGGCTAAAACCCAATTATAGCACAAGAATATGGGGAAAGGGCCAAGGGAGGGGAGAGGAGGAGGGAAGAAAGGTGGAGGGAGAGCAATTGGTGCAACCACACGTATGGTGCATCTTAGAAGGGTACAGGTGAAACTTACTGAACGCAGAATTTAAAGGTCTTAACACAATAACTAAGAAAATGCCATGAAGGCTATGTTAACCAGTTTGATGAAAATATTTCAGATTGTATATGAAACCAGCACATTGTACCCCATGATTGCATTTATGTAAACAGCATTGATTCAATAAAAAAAAAAAGAAAGAAAGAAAAGAAAAAGAACTCTGGTATGGCAGCCAGACAGAACTATGTTCTCGACTCAGTTGAGTACCTTATATGTAACCTCTGGCAAATAACTCAGTATCTCTGTGCTCTTACATTATTGCTATTCTTTTTAAATTTCAAAATGCAGACATGAAGTTATGAGTTTTAAATATAGTTATTATCTAAATAAATAACAGAATAAGGGCTCAGTACATATTATCTATCATTACGTTTGAACATTATTCTCATAAAGTGTTTTATTTGTTGAGTGAAACACTGGAGAAATGTTCTTTGTTTTTCCCATGTCCTTTGATCTCTGGAACCACCCTATTATCTTTTGATGAAAAACAAAAATAAAAACAACCCAATAAAACTTCTAGCAAGGGCTCCCAAGGTCAACAATTGTACATTTTTTCATCTGGTATAGGCCTATAGGGTATTTATTTTCCTTTTTCCTCTACCCCTCTGACAAAAAAGGGACACAGCACGTCTGCATTTTGGCAAATTCATGAGAAGACAAGTATTTTCTTTGATTTGGCTATGGTTGAATTGTATTGAGAAATTGGTTAATAATATAAACAAAAAGCTATAGGCATATGTATTTATCTGAAGCAAAGACCTTAACATTTGCTAGCTTGTTCTGTAAACATGGGGGTTAGATCATCTGAAAAGGCACCCAAAGCACAAATCATCCTAAGCAGCAGTAGATTCTGAGGGACTATTTGATACTGAGAAAGAAAAACTTCAAAATGGGTTACATGGGTTTCTCTGGCAGAACTTAGAGAAGACACAAAGATTCACCCAGGATTCATGAGGGTTCTAGTATGAAAGCAAGGCTTCAATAGTGCTACATTTTCTAGCAATTTTCACTTCTAATTTACACTGACAATGTCTTACAGCAAAATAGAATCACAGAATTACAAGTAGCAAGAAGCCTTACACAATCTTTAGCTGAACACCATTGTTTTATTTGCCCAGGTAGCTACGTGTCTGTATTCTTTTAAACTAAACCTTGAATGACCTAAATATCAGTGCAACAAAATCACACTACAATGCGTGGGAGTTTTGTTTGTTTTTGTTTGCTGGACAATTGAGTAAATCTCTAAATGCCCTAGCCCTGGATGTTGAAGCATTTGATTTGAAACGGACATGGTGACAGAGATATGCCTAAGAGCTTACTAAAGAAAATAGAATGCCTGGATATAAATATTTTATCTGAGTGGTAGAAATGCTGATAATCAACTCTGTAAACCCAAGAATTGGATTTCACCTGTCGAACTAGCAGGGCTTTGGGGAAGGGACTTCATGGGTAATGGGCAAAAAGTGGCTATGCAGGGGACCTCAGAGATTGGGCACCAGTCCTACAAATGGTTGGAGTCCAACCCTTGGCAATCTTCTTGACAAAATTCTCAAGTTAAGAACACTCATAAACAGAGGTCTCCCTTTGCCCAACATCGACATCTAAAATCATGGCAATGGGTACAGCCCAAGTGTTGTGTGACCCTCACTGTCATTTCTTAAATGGAGTCTGTCTAGAGTGTAGATCCCAGCCAGGCCAAGAATGGGCCATAGGGAGTAGTTATGGTGATGGTAGTTTCTCTAGTACCCTGAGAAAATACCTATTTCCAGTTAATTTCAAAGCTGGCCCAGAAAAGCAAAACACACACATCCTATCAACACTGTTTTTAGATTTCTCATATCTACGTAAGTGAGCAGTTAAAAACTGCCACATGGTAGCAATGGTACATGTGAGTAAGTTCAACAGAATCACCAAGGTTATGGGTAAATGCAAGAGCATCTCTAACCTTGTGGAGTTCAGGGAAAGATGAGAACAGTAATGAGCAAAGGGAAAAGAGTTCATCTGAAGTTCAAAGCCAATCTCTATCACACAGAGCATGTTCTGTGCTCTCAGCAAAAGGGTGAAAAGGTCCAGCTAAGAAACTAGAGTTTACTCAGGAGAAGAGTCAAGTGAGGACCCCTGGAGAGGGGGCACCTTGTAGTAGATCATCACTGAGCATAGACCCACATTTTCATCCTGATAGAATGAACTGGGCCCAGGCGGGTAGCCCCAGGAAAACATAACTGATGCTGTTGATGACATGTTTGTCTGGTGCCTGAGTCCAAGGAAATGTTCATTTTTAGCCAAATCTTCCTTGTGGACTCCAGCTCTGGCTGTTTGCTTTGTGTTTGCTGAGTTTACAAGTTTTACAGTATCTATGAAGGGCTGTAAGTTTTTCTCAACAAGAGGTTGGAAATAGATAAGCCTGCCTTCTTTCCCAAAAGAACCAGAGGAACCTTCACGGGAACACTGAACTATGGAAATGGGAAAAGAATAGAATTTGGTATCGAGAGACTGAGAACGTGAGAAATTCTCCAACTCATCTCACTCTTATTCACCTGATTTCTTATCCATACCATTTGATAGTCATTCATCCATTTATTGGCTCAATAAATATTTATAAACATGTACCAGATGTGTTAGGCATCAGAGGAATGGCCACCTTTGAACTCACCGTGTGGTGTGAGAGGTAGAGAACGTACACATACCATAGGCATGTGATGTACTATCAGGTAATGACAATTGTGCTGAATGCAATTATCCCAGGAATTGAGATTCTTGATCACCCGGCTTGAGCTATGCTAGATAAGGCAGGCAAGGAAGGCTGTCTGGGAGGTGGCGGCTGAACAGAGGTCCCCGTAAAGTGAGGGAGAGAGCCTGGACAAGAGTGAAGGAAGGGCAGGCCTCTCCTCTGAGGAGACGCGAACACGGTTTAAGGGTCACAAGATGCCCATAACAAATACAAAAAAAAAAACGAGGGAATGAATGAGAATCTTATTTGGAAGTTTCTTCCTGGTTTTCATTTTATATTGTAGTTCCAAAGCAGTATGTGTCTAGTCATTATCCTCTACATAATTAAAAATACTTCACTAATTATTTCATATAGCTAACTTTTTCATTTCCCCATTGTACAGAGAGGAGTCATTAAATTAGCACAGGTAGTGCCATCTCAAGAAAGAAAAAAATGTACGGACTGAATAAATGCCATGACCAAGGTCAGGCAGAAAGATGGCAGTGTGTGGCTGCCTCATCACCTCAAGGCCTGTCCACCTGCTCGTAGGGAGGTAATAAGGCAAAAGGTGGGGGGCAGGGGGCGGTCAGGGTTTTCTTACTTGCCCAAGTATTTATTCTGACATCAGAACAGTTTGGGTGTATGAGACTAAATGGACGGTCTTCACCCTGGGCTGTGTGGATACAGCCCGTGGCTGACCTTCCTGCTCAGAGATGATACCGTCGGCAGTGGAGTAGCCTCTGGAATGGGCAGTACGAGGCCCGCAGTAATTTCTTTCCCCCATTTTTCTCTTTAATGACTCTTCATTGCACCTTAACTGTTCATCTTTATCTGGCCAAAAACTATATAAGGTTATCAGAAAATTTGCTACCAGGTCCTAATATCTACCTCCCCAAACCTGGGGCCTATAGCTTTTTCCTTTCTTTCACACCTTTATTCACCTTAATATCTTAATTTTCTCTCTCTCCCAAAGCCTTTTCCTTTGCATGTCCGTGTCTGGATCAGCTCAGCCTTTTCTTAATTAAGTCTTCCCTAAACCAGTCTCATGTCATGCACCCCTTCAATACATTTCCATACTTCCACCCCTTGAGTGATTCCAAAAGGCAATCCTGATCGTAGTTCTGTGGGGGCAAGACAAAGTTGATTAGGTTTTCTCACCAACGGTTCCCCAGAAGGCCTATGTTTTTTAGATAGCCATAACTGTGCACAGTGTCACGATTATATAACTGCTGCTTGGCACTTTACCACTATTGTTCCCCTGGGTATGTATGTGTACGAGACCTTCTGCCTGTATAGATTTTCCCTGTGCTTCCTCACCTGCCGCCCTAAGCTGAATAAAGACATGTCTCACCTGCTCTGGGTTCCTAAGTTGTCCTTTGGCCTGGCAGAATTGGACCATTCGCATTACAATGTAGAGGAAAACCCAGTTCCTTAGCATGAAAATACAGCAACAACGTTCAGTGCAGTGGACAGGAGCACCATGTACAGACCTTCATCCAAGATGGCAGCTCCTTCAGTTACAGAAACTACTATTCTGTGACCGCTGGTTTCTGAAGAACTATATGCACTTGGGTATACAAAGTACCTAATAATAGTTTTGGGGCTGAACAGAAATATTTCATGTATAAATATTCAGTCCAGAGATATGACTATGGAGAGGGAATGTGGGGGTTTAATTAGTCAGACCTTGGAATAAACCCACCAACTCATCTAGGAAGTATAATTAGCCAACCCAGGGTAAATTATTAGCCAAAATTACATTTAAAATATATTAACAGTAAAACATTTCCTTGCTGGTTACTCTCAGGCAAAATTTTGTGCCATTTAATGTTATGATGCTTCAAGATCTAAATTAAATTAAATAACAAACTTGCTTTGACAGATGGTGTATTTATTCAGAAGTGTATTCATGCAGGGAGCATGCACAAAATCTGACAGTATTCAAGGCCACAAAATGATTTTTATTTTTTTCAACAAGTGTTGCAGTCAATGTATTTTTAAAATGCTTGTGAGGATGCTGATGTTAGTAAACGAGGTTGACTTTTTGATATTATATACAGACAAGCAGACGTTACTTGCTTAACCAAGCAGCCCCTGAATGCCCAGTGACTACAGCAGGAAAAACTTTGCAGATGTGGGAACCTTGCTCACCCAGAAAAATGCCCTGGAGGCAACTTGGGGAGCACCCCTTGAACCAAAGCCTGAGCTGCTTGTTAATTTCTGACTGAACATGACTTGCTCTTTAAAAATGATATCTTTCATCATCCTTCATGGTTAAGTCTGGTCTAACATCTTTTTCCGGAGTCTGCTCCGAGTCCTTGAGCTCATGCTGACCTTTCTTCCGATGCCACCTATGGGGCTAATCGTCTATTCATCTTGATTTTGCATGTAGCTCACACATAATCAAGATACAAATACACTGGACAAAATTTAAGACAGTACTAAGCATGCACTCCAGAAATGTTCTTTATGCTTTGTGGCCTATCCCTGTAGGGGCAACTTGGCATTGACTGACTTTGTGAGGCCCCAGGTGTGGGCTACAGTAGATCAGCATCCCCTGGCAGCTTGTTAGAAAAGCAAAATAGGCTCGGTGCCCATAGCTCAGTGGTTAGGGTGCTGGCCACATACAATGGAGCTAGCGGGTTCAAACCCAACCAAGGCTTGCTACAAACAACAATGACAACTACAACAACCTGTTGTGGTGGGCACCTATAGTCCCAGCTACTTGGGAGGCTGAAGCAAGGGAATCACTTAAGCCCAAGAGTTTGAGGTTGCTGTGAGCTGTGACACCATGGCACTCTACCAAGGGCAACATAGTGACACTCTACCTCAAAAAAATGAAAAAAAAAATGCAAAATACTATGCCCACCCAGACCGGCCCATCAGAAACTCTGGGGGTGGAGCCAGCAATCTGCATCTTAATGAGCTTTCCAGGTAAATCTCATGTATGCTCAATTTGGAGAACTACACTACTAAAAATCTGCTACACTACACTACTAAAAATCTACTACACTACACTACTAAAAATCTGTAAGTTTAAGTGGAAAGAAAAACTTTCCACTTAAACTTACAAAGAATTGCTTACAAAAAGTAGGCACAGTAAAATTAGATACTTGAAAAGAAACAAACAAACAAACAACAGCAACGACAAAAGAAAAGAGGGAAATGTTTCCCTAACAGCAACACAGATGATATTTCTAATTATCAGGAGAATGACTTGGCATTGAGTGTTGATATACAAGCACAGCCTCCTGAATTAATTCATATTCTGGGCTTAATGAACACACAAAGCTTATTCCCAAGGAAACTGAGCACTGTACAGATTGATAGGGTTGTAGAGCGTGTAACTGAGCTAAAGCAATCGCCAGTTTTGAAAGATTAGCATTGACAATTTGACGCGACACATTTATTTTCCAAATATCAGAAGTGTCTCATCTACATTCAAGGATAAAGGACTGTCAAAATTTGATTTAAGTAAAAAGAAAAGGCCCTACTATAACACAGTCTATCATCTTTGAGCTTTGGCCAAAATGAGGCAGGAGCTCTGTTTCCTTAATACTCCCCTAATTACAAGGAGAGTGTTTTGAACGTTGGTATTCAACTGGTTGCTATGGCTTCCTGCCTGGAGTTCAGCCCCGCCAAGTTTCATTCAGGAGCCAGCTATGAATGGGCTGAATATGATGCTCACTAATGGGGTTTCACGCCCCAAACCCCTGCCACACAGCATCCCCTTCGGAAGACACAGGGAGGTAACAGAGAGCTGACAATGGCCCAGCTTCCCCTCGCTTTTCTAGAAGCTCCTTCCCTTCTCACTGATCACCCTGTCCGATAGGATGCTTTATCCTGGAGACTGCTGCCTGCTGTTCCCCAGCACCACGTGGAAGTTTGTTTAGACCTCCAAATGATTTGTTTGTTCCTTGGGCATTTAAAGCCTTCCCAAATTTTGTATTTGACTGTGACCATCAGGGAAGAAGGCAAACGAGAAGTTCAAAGCAGAGCTAACCACGCTCAAAACCAGCTTTTGGTACAGTCTTTGGTAAACAATAGAGACATAACCACGGGGGATTTTATCTCTCTGCTCTCAGAGAGAGAAGGAACCTTAGGGAACACAACTCCTAGTGCTGACAGGACCATGCGCAGCCCCAGAACCATGCTTCTGTCTAATATCTCTTCAGGTATCTAAGACCTCCTTTAGCTTCAAAATCCGTCACTCCTCTGATCTGCTGGTTTCTCCTAGGGAGCAAGCCTCTGAAATTTCACGCTAGGTTTTAGGGATTTAGATTTTGTCACGAAAAATAAAAGATGTCCCTAAGCAACATAGGCTCCCCAACGCCCACATGTGAGGTTGTTTTTTGTAAACGCTCAGCCTTTGAGAACGCTGGGCTGCCGTGTTGAAGAGCAAGGGCTAGTTGCTGGAGCAGTGTTTTTCAACCTTTTTTACCTCGTGGCACACTTGAACCTATAGTTAAACTTCTACGGCATGCTTAAATTATGTTGATCGGGAAAAAAAGAGCAAACAAAATATAATTACTATGCTTTGAAATTCTTTCGAAAATAATTAATGATCTTAAAATTTTTTCACGGCACAACTAAGATCCTCTGATGACACACTGATTGAAAATCACCGTCCTAGAGGTTCCTAGCTCAGAGCAAAGTGCTGAACAGGCTGGAGGAGGGGAGACAAGAGCATGGATCCCTTTCAGGATATTTATATTTATATATAATCAGGAAGGAATATAGGGGCAGAGGTAAGAGGTAGGAAAGAAAGAAGGAATGGAGGGAGAAGGAAGGAAAGAAGAGAGAGGGAGGGAAAAAGAAAGAGAATTAAAGGAAGGAAGGAGAGAGGCAGGGAAGGAAGAAACGCAATAAAGGAAAAGAAAGAAAAGAAGGAAGTGTGGCACCTGTGGTTCAAGGAGTAGGGCTCTCGCCCCACATACCGGAGGTGGCAGGTTCATGCCTGGCCCTGGCCAAAACTGCAAAAAAAAAAAAAAAAAAAGAAAAGAAAGAAAGGTACAACTATGATGTGTCAATAAACATTGTTAAAAAGGGAAAAGAAAGAAAAAAGAAGGAAGAAAAAGAAAAACAGAGATGGGAAAGTAGGAAAAGAAAAATAAACACAATGAAGACACTCTGTAAGGGAGGAGGAAGTGATTTTCACCAGGTGTCTTGCATTTAGCTGTGCTGACCTACATGCAGGTAAGGAGGTGAAGGAGTTTGTGCTCTTTTTCTAAGAATTGATCAACTCACACCTGGCAGCTTGGCGTGATTACCTCCCAAGCTTTGATAGTTCATTATCTCAGCTTCCACAGAGACAATTGCTTTATGACTCCAAGAATAACACAGTCCTTTTGGAAATCAAGCAGTTGTGCCTGAAGTTGGTGACCTCCAGAATCAAGGACCTGCTGGCTGATAATATTGAATTCTAACGCAGGTGACCAACCCAAGATAGTTTATTTTTTGTGGGGAGTAGGTGTGTCTTTAACCGCAAAATAATCAGTAATGTTCCAGTTCGGGATGGGGACTACCAAATGTCAGTAGCGTTATCTTTTTGCTGGCGACCTTTGCAGATGTGATAAAAGTCATGGAAGGGATCATTCCAAAGGATTAGAAGTTATTTTTACCAAACTGGTAGCATGAGCCAGCTTTTAGTAAGAAGTTTTCTATTATCTGGGTGTGAGATAAATATTTACCTTACAAAGCTTATTTGCAAGTTGAACTACTATCATAGGCAGGGAAAATACCCAAGTCTTTCTGTCTCAATCATTTGTGGGTTCCAAAAATGAACAAGGTAGGTGGAATCTCTTAAACACACTTTCCAAAGGTCATTCATGCAATAAAACCAA
This sequence comes from Arctocebus calabarensis, assembly GCA_963573935.1. NCBI lineage: Eukaryota > Metazoa > Chordata > Mammalia > Primates > Lorisidae > Arctocebus > Arctocebus calabarensis. Next base: position 8,933 of record CAUYON010154657.1, read on the forward strand.
TGCCAGTGAGGGCGTACCACAAAAATGAGACCAGGACTCAATGCCAAAGAAAAATGACATAAAAGTCCAAGTATTCTTATTTTACATAATCCTTGATGTAAAAGGAATATTACAGAGATTATCCATTTTCAGAGATGAATGGATCCCAAATTGTTTCTGACTCAAGGCCATTTTTCAAGTAGTTTCTCTGATTATTCATAAGAATTTAGAAGAGCAAACCCTGTAAACATTTATGAGATTGGGTTTGATTACCTAGAAATGTATCCAGAATGCATTCCATCATTCAATCTGAAATCTGAGTCATCTTGCAGGGCAAATCTAGAATCTTAGGAAAAGGATACATTGCTTTTAAGAACTTGGGTGTCTGATTCTAGATTTGCAAAGCAATGCCTTTTAGAAAGGATCTATTTGTTCTGCAAAACAGAGTGAGAAAAAATTCTGTGAGTTGTTGATTCCTTTACAATTTGAATGTGAAAAAAGACTGAGGCTCCAGTATTTTAAAAAATATATTCAATCACTTAACAATCTACTTCACAACTTCTAAAACAATGAAATTCTACTTTATATTCAACCCTTCCGAAGTTCACGGAATTGTCACGTTTGATAAACTCTACCTTCTAACTTACAACTCAGGCATGCTCCTCCCGCCAGATACAGTGCTGTGCTGACACCTGTCTTTCTGTAGCAGAATTTTGGAAAACAGAAGACTTGTAAGGGACAAAGAACATGGGAGGTCTGCAAGCCAGATGCAGCAAGAATTTATCTCAAATACCACAATGTCAGCTGGAATGGCCACGTTCTAATGAGGCAACAGTGGATATAGCAAAACAGCACCCTTACCTTGATATAAAGTTAACAAGGTAGCCTTGGGCAAAACGGAAGTCTAAACATTAAAGTCTAAACACTAAAGATAACAAACTTACTTTTTTAAAAAGTCTATTGTGACACATTTAAAATGAATGTAAGCCAGTAACTTATTCCAGATAGATAACAGTATAAATTGCACTTAGTCCCCAAGTTATAAGCAAGAAAGGTTCTATAGATTTGTTACGTCGAATTTATATGTAAGTTGGAACAGGTACATATACCTATTATCTGTAATAGCCTCCATCTGTGAGTCATACGTCAATCAGATGTTTGTAATTTGGGGACTTACTATAATAGCCTCGGTTTGTAATTGCAAGTTGTAGGTAAGATGGGGACCTGTATCTAATAGTGGATTTCCTCAGTATCATCTTTGTAAGTAAGTTTCTTGGGAGTGACACATTTGGGACATAGATTTCTTTCCCTATGTGATCTCTGTCTTCCCTGGTATGTGATATCTGCAATTCCATCAGGAGACATCTCTACCACTAGCCCCAATGTCAATGCCACACAGTGGAGGGGCCCTATGCTTTATTAGTAGGTGTAACTCCATTTCTAGAGATTTACTGCAAACGCTTTGATGGCTGGAACCTGGTCTTTTTCTTCTTTGTTATCCCCTGCACTATCTCATTCTGTGCTAGACACTTGGTATCATAAAATCACTGGACTCCATCCTCTTATCACACAGACAAACAGGTCAGAGAATTGAGACTTGTGCAGAGTGACTCAGCCAGCTGGCAACAGATTTGAGACTAGAAGTAAGGAGCCCACAGACATGGTAATTCACTGCGCAAGAATTTGCTAAGCCCTCCTATGTACTGGGCATTGTGCTGTAAGCTGGGAGACGTGGGAATGACGACTGTAGATACCTTGTCCGGTAGAAGCTCGTGGTCTAAGTGAGTTGGCCAGACTCATAAACCAACGATTACAGTGACTCTTACCTAAGTGTAATTACAAAATTGAGTCCTTAATTAGCCCTTGTTGAATCAATCTAAGGAAGCCTAGTAATTGAGTTATAGAAATGATTCTTTAAAAGGTTTCACATAAAAAGAAGTACTGGAATTAGATTCCATAGACAGATTTTTGATGGAGATCCTAACTAACTTCACTTTGCTAACAGAAAAACTTCTTTTGCATTTATAGAAAATAAATAGCACATACATTTTAGTCATACACTCAGAATTAAAGTTGTGTTTATTCATTTATTTAGTCAACATATTAGTTAGGTGTGTATACAAAGACCTAAGACTGAAATCTTGATTTGATTAGTTCTGCTATTGAGATCTAACCAGTTAATAATAACAATGGCTAAGCTATTAACTTTTCTAAAGGATCAATTTGTACATTGCCATGGATGATGGTGAATCTCATTCAAGTGAGAAACCTTACTCTATTCGATTTTTCATGAATTCTCTCAGATAATTAGTTTTAAGAAATGGCACTTTATCATTTTCTAGTCCTCCTGGGAATATCCAAACTACATCACCCTAATCATGAAATTCAATAGGGAAATGATTTTAACACCAAATACTCCACATGTAGTCTTTGCTTCGTGGGAGCATCTAGACTTTTTTTTTTTTTTTTTGCAGTTTTTCTTTGGCCGGGGCTGGGTTTGAACCCGCCACCTCTGGCATATGGGGCCGGCACCCTACTCCTTTGAGCCACAGGCACCGCCCCAGATTCCTTAGATTTTTAAGTGTCCATTCCCCTCACCTGCCTTTGATAACTTTCTGTGACTGCTGCTTTGATGTCTAGCCTTGGGTTTACCCAATACTCAAAATTCCACAGGTTGGTCTGTCTGGTCTGTTTGCACATACCTTCATCTGGTTTACATGTGCTTTTACCCAAAGGTACTGTGCTTATCCAGGTTTAGAAAGGGGAAAAGCCACGATTGGGTTGTGATCTGCCATGACAGGGGCCTGTTACTGTCATCCAAGCAGACATCATTGTTTTTTTCCCCCTCTGGACCACCACATAAATCCTCACTGATTTCTGAGAGGCTGAGAGCAGAGAGGATATTTCTTGGAAGACAGCCCTTTGTATGTTTGTGCCCATGCATGCGTGCATGTGTGTGATTTTGTTTCTTTTTTTATTTTGTACCCCTCCCCCCCAAATCGCTGCCTGTCCCTAAAGAGACATTCCAGTCTCAAGGCCTAGTCAGTCTTCTACGCTCTTTCCTCTTTCTGCCATATGTGTACTTATGCTCTTGATATTCACAAAAGGTCAAGGTGGGGAAGCATTCCTGGGCCTCTGTGGCTTCTATGTAGCTCCCCACAGGAGTACTCCCCAGAGCTCTGAAGGAAGCAATGCAGAAATTTCAAAAAAAAAAAAAAACCGCTATGTTTTCTAAAAATAATATTTTTCCAAATTTTAGTAAAACATAGTACCTTGGGCATGGACATGAGGTGCTCAGTGACATTTTGATAAGTGAATGAAAGGTAAAGTTCTAAGTGTGCCTTGGGAACAAGGGGGCCCCCCATGGAGGTGGGGCCTTGGATGGCAGGTGGCCCCCCTTTCCCTTGTGCTACACAATTTTGGCAAGTGTCAGAAATGACCTAGGTCCTGACAAGATGGGTACGCCGACTTCCAAGGCATCCGAGAACAGACAGAAGCACTTTCAGCTGTTGGGGAGAGCAAGCTGTGGTTATTTCATCAAGAGTGTGTGGGGGTAATCCAAGCACTCACTGGAATAAAGTTTTACTTAGTGGCCATTGGGACACATCAAAAGAACAAAGCCAGTCCCATCAGCAATCACTTTTTGTTTTTTTTCTTATTGTAGTGACATCTTTAAACACCCGCTTCTTCTGGGCACTGGCTGTGTGACTATGAACAAGTCAAGACTCCTCTTCCCCACTCTGGTTCTCAAATTATCACAGTTCACATTGTTCTTGAGTGTGATTTTTTAACTTTCTCAAACAAGTTGTTATTGTTTTGTTATTATTATTCTTATTATTTTGCTCTTGTTCACCTGATCCCTATATAAGCCCAGAAAAACATGGAAGCCCAAAAAAGTTGAAGAATTTGAGGAGGGCCCAGGCTAGTCAGTAGCAGAGCTGGGTCATATTTTAGGAGACTAAGATCTGTATGTATTAATAGTTTCTATTAGTGGGTTCCATTTTCCTTTGAACAACATGCTTGTCTATAGGAGCAGTGATCTTTAACTAGATCCTGTCTGGGCAAAAGACTTTTGTCCACCAAATCTGTTTTCACTAATAACCACTGTACTCTATTTTCCAATTTTTCACTGAGAGCTGGTAACCACATAGGAAAAAGGAAGAACTATCTTCCTGTTCCTATTATACTAAGACTCATCCCAGTTAATCCCTCTTTTAAAACAAGTACATTTGTTATTTTCAAACAATATTCAATTACCAAAGAAATACAGGTTTGATCTTCAGTTGAGTGTTACAAATAGTACAGGGTATAGAACAATCAAGAAACAGGTTGACTGTCAGACTTGGCCCTAGTTCTGAAGCTCAAAGTGTTCAGCCTTTCTGAGCCTCAGTTTCCACATCTCTATAAGGGTAATTATAATACATGCTTCATGGACTGTTGGGAGAATTGTTCGAATGTTCATGAAAGAAGGACATCACTTTCATCATTCTTCTACGCTGTGAAGAGCAGAGGACAATTAAATATTTGTGGAATGAAGGACTAGAGAAACTGTGTGTAGTGTATCTACACAGGCCCAGCACATCAGCAATGGCCAATAATTTAATTCTACACTCATTTTCCTCCCTTCTGATTTCTCTTTCATTTATTCAGAGGGTTGCTCAGTAGTATACAAAAAAATAAGCATTTAATGCATATAATTTGGAAGGAAGGACGAACGTTTATAGACTCACATAATAGAAATGTGGGGGGGGGGTTATGAAGACGTCTGTGTTGCTCTGGCGCAATTGTAGGACACCACCTGTGCTTTATTATCGAGCGCACTGTTGACCAGTCCCACGGCGGGAAGGAAGGAGTACCTCACCTGGGAGCCCCTGCTTGTGATTCTCCTCTCTTCTTCTGGAATGAAAACTCCCTCACAGCACAACAACAGGCTCTCCTGGTCCTTCAGGGCTCCTAGAGAAAGTGCTTACACCCAAAATACCATCTGTGATCTGTTTTCCATTGCACAGGGGAAAAGGCCTGATGTTAGGGTTTAGGTCCATGGGAAACTACTGCTGCAAATTGAATTTTTGAAAACTAAATCCAATTTAAAATGCATTAAAGGCTATTTAAAGAAATCTTCTGGTGAGTCCTTGGTTATGTGAGGAATCTTCCTGGGAAGGGGAAAAAAAGCAATCCCTGATGTATCTTTTGTATAAATTTGGGTTCACACAAATAGGACTTTCTTAAGATGATGTGGCGACCTCCACTGCAAAGGGGTGAGGGCCTGAAACCCCCTCCTGGTAATTCTTCAGAGTAATTTCCCACATTTATCCCTCTGCCCAGAATGCTCCCAGGATCTCTCATCACAGTACAGAGGCGAGATCAGATTGCTATTTAAGTTAAAGGGCTCCTAGGAGAAGGAGACTGTCATTAAGAAGAGCCACTGTAAAATGGCTATAGAAGCTATGTTTCCAAATCCTAAAGAAGATGTTATGCTTGGAGTAACCAACCCACCTCCACAGGGAAGGGAAGCCAGGAAGCTCCTCTCAACTTTGAAATGTGCACAAAATATGTGTGGATGGTGTAGGTATTATCTGAATGAGCTAAAACCTTGGTATTTATACATCCTATGACTTTGGATAAGTTATTTAATTTTGAGCCTCTGTTTCTTCATCTGTATACTAGGGATATTATAGTATCTCCCCGTAGAGTTGGGAAAATTAAATGAGCTAACATAAGTGAAATATATAAGCTGAACATCCTACTGTAATGATAGTTGCTATGTTGTTATCATCAATACCACTAATTTAGAAGGGAATGAAAACCATTTGGAGTATCTTAAGGCCATCTGATTATTCAATAACACTGCCATCATCATTTCATGCTAATTGATCACACCGGAGTGGGGAGTAATTTTGCCTCCTCTATACATCCCCAGATTCAGTGTTTTCTAAATGCCAGGGCTACTCTGTCCTTAACCAACTGTTAGGTCTTGGCCTCTTTCCCTCCCTCGTATCACATGAGTGCTGTGCCTCATTCTCTAAAGGTCCTTTCTCAGCCGAATGACAATTGGATGAACTGATTCCATTTACGTCCAGTCTTCCAAGTCACATAATATACCTGAAAGTTCAATTTCAGTTTAGCACTTAAAAACTAACTTGAATTCTAGATCAGTGCCACTGAGCTTTCCTGGATAAGGTAGCAGTGTCCCAGAGCAAAAGATTAGGCCCTAATTAGAAGCAGGCGGTAAATATTATGTGAAGACCCTGACGTTTCTGCCTGATTTAAGTTACACTAACTTACAATCATGCATTTTATCTCTTGGCATGCATACATAGGTGCCCAATAAATGTTACCTTTGGTGATAATAAAACAAAAGCCAAACTTTCAAAAGCTAAAATATCCAAAAGACTATTGTCTGCATTCTTGGCAGCAGAGAGAGAGAGCCAGTTTTCCCAAGTCAGCAGCCTCCAAGGAGCCTGGCAAGGGGCCAATTCCCAGGGCTGGTGCATTCCTGGGGCCTGGCAAGAGGCCACGGGGACCCTGTTTCCTCTTCCCTTCTCTTTATGTAGTGGAAAAATATTCCTGTTTCAACCCCTCTGCGTCTTTTTTCCCCCATTGAAGTAAAGGGAGGGAGTCAGATGGGATATGTTCCCCAGAGCCCTCCTAAAATGCATCTCCCACTGCTCTGAGTTGGCACAGCTCAAAGCAATAGAAGGCATGAGACAAACAAAGGAGGGTTCTTCCGCCCAGTCCTCCAGCCTGATTCTCTCAGGAGCACAGGCCCAGAGCAAAAAGGCCCAGCAGGGCCTCGTGCACAGGGAGTCATTGTACGTTGGCCTGGAAGACTATGGGCACGTCTGAAAGCTTTTGGAATAAAATTACCTGTTATAAATAGATATTGGCTGGGTTTCAGGGGTGAGAGCAGTAGGCTGAAAATTTCAGAAAAATATAATGCTCCATATACGAAGGTCTGGAGTACAGCTCGCGAGCAGGGGGCTACTAAGAAAATGGACCAAGAAGAAAGGAATCCAGAGTTTGGTCAGATACAACCTATAGCAAACACCTGGCTGGTAACATCACAGATATTCTACTCCCTTTTTAAAAATCATGTATGTATATATGTAAGCCAAACTTAAAAAAAAAAAATACTTCTTGTAAATGCCTCCTTCCAAACACAGACAAAAAGAAAAAGTGCCATCTGGAGTGGCCACGTCAGCACTGCTGCATGTTTTCAGAGTAGAGAAGACTGCATGCCAAGCACGGCGCCGTGAGCTCTGTGTTAGGAGATCTTTCCCTCAATTTATCCAACAGCCCTCTGAATAAGAGATGATCACATCTCCCTTCTTAAAGATGAGAACACAGAGGCCCAGAGAAGGCAGGTGACATGGTCGAGCTCACATAGGCCGTACATGACAGGTTGAGATTCAAATTCGGTTCCGGCTACTCTCTGGCCAAAGGATCTCGTCCTACTGCAGGGCATCCCTTTCCACTGCACCCTGTAAAACGAGTGCTTTGCACTCCGTAAACTCTTAATGCATCTTTCTTCTCGAGGCTGCTGCTGCTGTGTTTGATAAGCTGCAGTTCAGCAGGTAGGCGTTGTACCACCCACATCATCACAATGCCGTATTTTACTATATATCATGCACTTCTTTGGGCCCAAATTTTTCAGGGGAAAAATAAGGATGTCTATCATACATGTGTAGGATGGCTCAGGGATGGTGGAGCCGGTGGCCTCCCAGGGCCACCACACCCTCCCATCTGGGCCTGCCAAGCACAAGGGGTTCCAGTCTGGGAGGATCTGGGATCCGGTGAGAGTGGGCCTGAGTGCCACGATCAAGGGAGGGGCAGTGTTGAGGCTGGCAAGGCAGGATGTAGCCCGTGAGTGAGGCCCAGGAGGACCAGGAACCTCACGAAGGCCACAGGAACTTCTCTGGCTGCCTCAAAAGCTTCCGCACTGCTGGCTACGTGTACGGCCATTGCGGCCATGGCCCCTGATGCAGCGGAGAGAGATGGGCTCCCAGGACAGAGGGCAGGGCAGCCTTATTGAGCAGGTGGCTGCGGGAGGGCAGTGTGATCTGCACGTTTACCAGGGGAGAGTAACAGCCCTCCCAAGTTGTGTCTCTCCTGGCTGAGAACGTCTTTTTTTTTTTTTTTTTTTTGTAGAGACAGAGTCTCACTTTATCGCCCTCGGTAGAGTGCCGTGGTGTCACAGCTCACAGCAACCTCCAACTCCTGGGCTTAGGCGATTCTCTTGCCTCAGCCTCCCGAGTAGCTGGGACTACAGGCGCCGGCCACAACGCCTGGCTAGTTTTTTTTTTTTGCAGTTGGCCGAGGCTGGGTTTGAACCCGCCCCCTTCGGTACATGGGGCCGGAGCCCCAGGCGCCGCCCTGGCTGACAACTTCTTGAGGGGCATTTTCTTAAAGTTTGGGAAAAAAATGTGGGTGCACATTCTACACGGAAGCATATTCTACACAGCAGAATACGGTACTTTCCATCTTACAGGGTCCCACGGTCTCCACAGCAAGTCCTTGCTCTCTACTTCACCTAACTCACAGGGCTGCCAACCCACTGAGGACACAGAGACTCAGACAGTAGAAGAAAGCGAAGTGAAGGCCACACATCCCCCAAAGAGTTCCAGCAAAGTCCAATCTAAGGATTCCAGGTTCCCCTGCAGCAATCAGTCCACTAGGTCACCCTCCACGTACCCCAGCGTCCCCCAACGCATACACAGACCTGCACTGAATGTGTCAGAACCCAGGAAGAGAAGACCGTGTCACTGGCACACGAACTTGTGTTCTGAAGGTGTCAAGTCACACCAGGTTGACGAGTGTAGGGAAAGGACGGGAGATCACACAGAAATTTCAAATGATACATCAGAAGCAGACTGGTGGGAGCAAAGATGATGTTTTCTTAGCACAGACCTGGGAGAAGAGAGGTGGTGGGGCATTTTATTTTCTAGGATAAATTTGGACATATTCTGTGAGCCCCGCCAAAGCCCCCCTCGACTTTTCGGCTCCCTGCTTGTCTGTGGGCCCCCTGTGTCTGGAGGAACCAGCAGAAAGCCCAGAGTGCAGGAGGAGAGAGAGGTGGGAGGTCTGTGTCCTGGTCCCCTGACTGCCGGGCAATACTGTCGGCCCCAACCCGTAGGGGGCATTGCTGCCAGTGGCTCACTCCCTCCAGAACACGGTCATACATGCTGGTGGCATCGGCTCCCCACGGTTTCTGGGCTCGGGGGGCTGCACTCCTAGCTGGTTGAATTGTCTACATCCCGCCACCCCTTTGTAAAGAGACCTTTACTCAACTCTCCTCCGTTACCTGGCTTGACTATGCCCCATGTGGCTTTCCAGGACCTCCATACAATAACCACGGAAAGATGACTTCTGATCCACGGGCTTTGTAGACAAACTAGGGAAAGTTCTTCCAATCCTCTCAGATGATGAGACGTGCTCACGACTAAGGACCTGGCTCTCTCCGGCTCTTCCTCCTCACAACACTTCATCAGATAGGAAGGAGGTCAGGTATCCTACCGAACTTGGCCCAGAGCCCCAGGTGGCTGCCTGACATACCCGGCCGGCTCGCTGGGATCCCACTTTGGGAGGGAGGATGGCCACATCCTCCCGTCTCTTTAGTCGGCACCCTCCAAGTGTCCACTCCCTGCGTCATGCCCACCTGCACGGATCACTGCCAGCCCTCTCCGCCACGTCCTCTCAAAGACGGAAGGCCTCTGACAACAGCTCCTCCTCGCAAAAAGGCCAGCAGCCCCCCAGCCTGCTTCTCTGCTGCCTCTGACAGCTGCATCCCCAAATTTACCAGACCAAATGATTTATTTCCCTCAACACATCTATGTACAGGAGAGCAGTCAATGAATTAATTGTATTAGGAAACCTACCAAGCTGAAGACAACTGCTTAAAACTAAGAACAAAAAGGTGCTGAAAGACAGCAGGCAAGCAAACCGCAGAGGAGTCTTTGGAAATGGACAATTATAATCCATTTAGCCTAGTTACAGAACTGCAATTTTTGAGAAGAAAACATCTGGAACTGCCTGGAATGTAAAGGAACCACTGCTGGAGCTTACAGAAAGCAGCCCGGACGAATGGGATTCCAAGTTAGGGGAGAATTGCAAAATTAGTACATGAAAGAGGCAGAATGGAGGCCATGCATCTGGGGTCAAGTGAAGCATGTGAATACAATGGCTCCTGGATTTGCTCTGGAAATATTAATTGAAATTGGACTAGAGATGAAGGCTGTGCATAAACTGTCAGAAAGATCATAAATACGGGCTAAATGGAGCCAAGGCAATGTAACATGAAGTGATGAGAAATGCTGCCCCATCCATGGCCATGAACCCTGTGGATATTTGATAAATATTAATTGATAATAATGAACTATAGTGCTGGGTGGTAAACTAGTGTGAGTCAGTGAGGCTGCTGAAATACGGCTAATATATACGCAGTTGGTACAACATACCCTGATAAATGAATGAGAAGAAAGGAAATGAAAATGATTTAGCTGTGCAATGTATTTGGCTTTGCCCCAGGAAGCAGTGGTAAGAGAATGTTAATAGAAGAGCAGGGAAGGGTGTCTGGAGGGGACAAGGTGAAAGTTAGGATGGCAATTCATCATTACAGTAGCCCTTGCTTAGGGTCTTGGCAATTTCTTAAGTGTAAGTCAAGGCCCTCTGAGTCGTACCCCATTCTTTTAAGACCCTGTGGTTTTTTAAATAAATTTCTGCTTCAGGGAACTCAGGGACAGCATAGATCAAATTTGGACCAATTTCTTAGAGGGAGATATAAAAGCCCTCCTCCTTGGGGAAAGCCATCCCTGATGGATACAGCCAGAATAAGAAGTTTCTCTTTTTATATCCCTTTGGTCATACTCTTTGCACCACTGTGTCCCTTCTGGTATGACTATGATTTGTGGATACATGCTTAGGTTTCCCAGAGCTCTGTAGAGCAGGAATCATGCTTTGTATTTCTTAGCACTCATTTCGCAGTGCTTCATACCCAGTTGTTGCTCAATTCCAGTGCTGTTTAGTGATAAACTTGACAAAGGAAAATAGGCACACATCCACGAGAACACCCAGATGCCTATTAAATTCGAGGACCAGTTCTAAGGAGATCGATGAAAGTTCTACCTCTGGTTAAGGACGAAGCATTAGAGCGTCTGCCACCAAAACGATCCTGGGCTGCCAGAGGATGATGCAGAAAACTCGGTTGCCATGGAAACTTGTATGATCCGATGATTCCCTTTGTTGAAAGATAGTGAGACACCAGGAGAATGACAAGCAGATCTTGGAGCCCTAAGAAAACACCAAACCCACCAAGGGAACACCTCTGCTCATCTGCACTCAGCTCTGCCGTGGAAGCAGTCCCGGTCCATCATCTGTCAAGAACTCAGCATTTGCAAAGGGCTACTACAAGCTACTACAATGTGTCCAGGTCCTCCTTTAGTTCAGTGACCTTGGAGACCCCAAGAATGCACAGAACTAGGTCTGCACTGCAGACAACCCTCACTGTAGCAGCTGAACACAGGCAACAGAGGCAGGTGCAGCCCAGTGACCCCGGCAAGGGAAACCCAGGGGCAGGTGCCACGGCCAGCACTAACAGCAGGAGAAGCTATCTAACATTCTCAGGTGGGAGATACCATTGAGAATCTGATTATACTTACAGACTCCACTCCTCCAAAAAATGTACAAATGCACGTACCATAAAGTCTGATATAAAATATTCCAGAGAATTCCCAACTCTGGAGGCCTTTTCATAGAGTGCCCCTATCAAGCACCTTGGGACTCAAGACAGTTTTGGACATCATGTTATGAATCTCTGATATAAGACAAAAACAAAACAAAACAAAACCCTATACACACACTAGAATCATCCTGGGCGAAACTGAAAAGCAGCATGCTGTCTCTCCAGCCTCCCAAAGTAGCACTTACAGCCTTCTCCATGTGTGTCCCCCACACCCTGTCTCCAGAACCCCCTGTGAATGTGTCCTCAGCTCACGATTAGCAGCTCACTGGGACCTGAGCAGTGGGTCATTCACTCTTTCTGTCATTTCACTGAATGTTCTCCACAGACGACAACTGGCTGTCACAACTGGGGAAGGGGCTCAGCACCTGTGGCTCAGCGGGCTAAGGCGCCAGCCACGTACACCTGAGCTGGCAGGTTCCAATCCAGCCTGGGCCCGCCAAACAACAATGACGGCTGCAACGAAAAAATGGCCGGACGTTGTGGTGGGCACCTGTAGTCCCAGCTACTTGGGAGGCAGAGGCAGGAGACTCAGTTGAATTCCTCACTCCAGGAATTGGAGGTTGCTGTGAGCTGTGATGCCACAGCACTCTATCCAGGGTGACAGCTTGAGGCTCTGTCTCAAAAATAATAATAATAATAAATAAATAAATAAATAAACAAACTGGGGGAGGTGTACCCCGGCACCTACAGAGCAGAAGCCAGGATCCTGCCAGACGTCTAGAGGTACAGGACAGACCTACCATAAAGGATGCAGACCTGATCAGATTGTCAATAGTCTGGAGGTCTAGAAAGCCAGCTCCAGAGCGGGTAGGCCGTGACAGTGTAGAAAGTGCAGTGACGACGGGCAGAAGTGGGTGTTAGGGCAGTTCAGGGAGGGGCGTTTTCGTAAGACCTCTGGAAGACACGGTTACCGTGGCAGTCTGCCTCATTTTCAGGGACACTGAGGGGAAAAGAGTCACTCAGTGAGCAATAAGCACACAAAGGCAGACTGTCCTTCAGGCGACACCGGAGGAGCAGGGCCAAGTGGAAACGGTGGCCAGACAAAAGGCATGGCCTTGGGAACCTCCTCGTGGAGGAGGGCTCCCCTCCTTCGCTCAGCACCCAGCCAAAGGAATACATGAGCTTTTGGTAGGGTCCGGGCAGCAGCAGGGTGGGTGTACCCCTCACTTACCTGCTCCTCCCCGCTCTGCGCTCTCCCTTAACCCTGCCTTGTGTGCGCTCACACCATTGTCAGATATCATCTGGACAAAAACGTAAATCATACAAGTCTGCCTGTGGCTATATATATACACACATTATTATAAATTTCAATCTCTACGGAAGTCGATTGTAAACCTGGATAATTAGAAAAATCAGAAAAATTACCCATGGGCTAGCCCTGTTCAGGCAGCTGGGGCTCTTAGAGGTGGGGCTGCACCATCGGGAAGGCCCCCAGCTGCTGGCAGAGGAGGGGACACTGCTTCAGAGAGGCCTACTGGGTGTAGCGGTCAGTCTGGAGGTGGCTGGTCCCGAGCTGAAATCCCAGCTCTACCACTCACTAGTTCCATAGCCTTGAAGAGGTTGATTAACTTGTTACCGCTTCAGATTTCTTGTTTGTAAATTAGGGATAGAGTTCCTACCTTAAAGGGTTGTTGTTCAATATTAAATGACAATTTCCACATAAAGCATTGAGGAATGGGCTTGGCCCCTGTGAAGCCTCGTAAATTTGAGCTACTGTTGCTAAAGGAAGGGGGCCTTCCTGGTCTACACTCAACATCTGATTCCCTGATGAACATGCCAAGCTGTCTGCCGCAGTGGCTTTGGTGTTAGCAGCCCTGCTGCTGACATACTACATGCCAACCGCTTGGCCCTCTCTACTCCACCCTCCACTCACTCTGTCCTCAGCACCCGCCTTGCTGCAAACCTCCTTCCTAGCACTGTTCTTGTTGGGTTCTGGTATCTTCCCACTCTTCCAGGGCCCCTTGCAGACTCCTAGCAAGTAGGTCTTGTGAGTGGTGCCCACCTGGCCCAGCCTCCCCCTATGTGTGCTCCAAATCCATTCATGATACCCAGAGATCTGCAGTGCTGCAGGTGGGTGAGCAGGGCCTTCCAGCATCTTCCAGACTTTCTGTGATGGGTTGAGCTAGGTTGGTGGGCAGATTCACTGGGTAAGTTTTTGCCTAAAGCTCTGACACTTCTCTAATGCCAACATTAAGAGGGCACACCAAAGATTTAGCATGAGACTTTGGAAAGGTTGCTAACCCAGGCCAGGACTGGTCCAGTCTCTATCTGTTGCTTTTTCCTAAAAACTGGCCTCAGTTGGATCTTCAGTTATCACCACACCTTCCAATACCTTGCTCCAGGCCATGGTCTTGGTTTTTCTCAGTGCATCTAGGAGACAGCTGAGATAATAGCTTACTTGCTGTAAATGAAGCAGTAGGGTTGGGGTAGAAGGAATAAAAATCCACCTCTCATTTTTTCACCCTCCCTATCTCAATGCTCCTTTGGGGAATCTCAGAACAATCTTGCTAGCAGAGAGCAAAGGTCAAGTTCCCAGAGGACAACTTGGCATTCTCTCCCTCTGCCCCATGGCCAGAGGTACTGAGCGAACAGTGCTTGAAAGATGTGTCCATGAACAGATGTGGCCAAGGGCACTGGGATTCAGCAGCTAGAAATCTACACAATCCTGGTCTGCAAGCTCTATGTGGCATCTTTGCAGGGAGGGGAGGGCTAGTAAGGATGCAGGCACTTCAGGAAAGCTGCAGCTATGCTGAGGCCACACAAAATGAAGATTTTCTTTTCTTAGAATTCACAACCCACTGGCTGCACTGAACTACACTAACAATACCTCTATTTTACATTTAGAAAAATTCTCAGTGAGTTTGGACATATAGTATGTCACTATGTCCTAAGATGCATGAAATATTTTCTAAGCTATTTTTCTGTCACCCTGTTTCTTGTCACTGTGGTTCATACACCTTGGGGCAATGGACTAACCCTGCCCCTTTGCCTCGGGATGTTGCAAACACAAATCACTACTCATAGGGAAGGTAAACCCCTGTTGGTGAATGTCCCATTTCTCCTACGAGTATAGATAACATTCAGAATGCAGCCTGCTGCCTGTATTTGTAAATAAAGTTTTATTGGGCCTCTGGCCCCCCCTCTTTGTCGATGAGGCCTCTGTGCCTGCTGCCCCTCTGAGCAGCTGTAACCACTGGTGCAGCCTGCACAGCCTGAAATACTGACTATCGGGACCTTTACAGGCCGAGGGTGCTGCTCCCTCCCTCGGAATTACTTCTAGTCACTAAATGGGGGAAATAACGGAATAAATTTAATAGGAGGAAGACGTTTCCCTCGGAGAAGAAAAATCAGTGGTGGCCTGAGCTGTCACGGGAGGGTGCAGGGCAGCATCTTAGGGTTGCGTCTTTCTTCTCTGCTGCCTCAGTCCCTCCTCCCTGAATGTTCCCCAATCCAGCTTCTCCCTGGCACTTCTCATCCCTCCCAAGTGACTCAGCTCCTGTCACCCTTGATGCCACATTGCTCATCTCCACGTTATGGTATTTTCCCTGCTTACTGCATTAGCTTCCTCAGATTAACCAGAAGAACGTGGGAAAGCGTATCTCCCTGTATCAGCCGGGCACACTCAAACCACCTAACAGACAAAAATCTGGTAAAGGAGTTCTTTACTAAACTATGGGCAGCCGAGGCCAACCAAGACAGGGGCTAGCAGCACCCAAGAGCCAACGAAGAAGCCTGAAGGGGAGTGGAAAGAAGGGGCAGGAACACGCAGGGAACAGTGGTCATACCTAGAGTTGGAGTTTAGGAAACCCTGCAACCTTAGGCAGAGGGCCCCATCCTTATGGTCCATGACACAGGGAGAGAGCAGGGAAACAAAGACTTTGACCTCTGATCTGTTAGTTCCTCCCATTGGCCAAACGCAGTCAAATGCTGTGATTAAAAGTTCATCTAGGCTAGATGTCTAATCCTACCACTCTGGGCGTGTAGAGGCAGGAGCAAGGGAAGGTAAACCCCGGTTGGTGAATTTCCAAGAGCTCAGGAGTTCAAGACCAGCATAAGCAAGAGCAAGACCTTGTCCCTACCAAAAATAGAAAAATTAGCCTTGTGTTATGGTGGGCACCTATTGTCCCAGCTACTTGATCACTTGACCCCAAGAGTTTGATGTTGCTGTGAGCGATGATGATACCATAGCACTCTACCCAGGGCAACAGAGTGAGAGACTGTCTCAAAAATAATAAAAGGTCCATATGGTACACCATCTAGGGGTGCAAGGCCGGGTTAGGATAAACACAGAGGGGGGTCTGGGGGAGAAAATGAAAGCCATCTAACACGTCCCCATAGCAGTCTGTCAACGATACTTGTTGACCGACTTACTGTTAATGCATATGGTGGAGGGCCTGATTACTATAAAGACTTTCAATGCAAATTTTCAAGAGGCTGAAGGATGAATTAAAGGACCTGTGTAGGTCCATTTCTACCCCTACAAGTCTATCAAAGTTACACTGCTGTCAGAGCTGAGGGGCTGGTATGGCTAGTGTTTGTTTTCCTTTGGTGGGGAAGGCAGGAAAGAGGTACCAAGAGAAAATTTGCAAGAGAAACCAGCAGTCAGTCTCATCTGTGCTTAAAAGCTAAAAGTATTTCCCCTCAAATTAAAAGGTAATGTTTGCTATTGAAATGTGAGCTGGTAGAAAAGACAATTCACTTGCCAGCATGCTCATCAGCTAACTGCTATCACAGCGACAAGTGTCAAGCAGCTATACATGAAGCCTGGGAATGAGTCCTGCAAATAAAAAAGCACAGTGGGAAATGATGACTTTTTCTGATCAAAAAGCATCCTGAGGAGGGCTGAATGGTTTGGGGTCAAGAAGAGGCCTTGATTTCTGGGGTGATTGTTATTGTTATCAGAGAGCAGGCTGTACTTGCCGTGAATATATGGCTACTCGACCCACTCCCACTGGTGGAAGCAAACATGAAGTCATTCGTCTTTCTCGCTGGGTCTTTGCCCCCCACGTTGAAACACAGTCTTCATTTCAGTTTCACTTACCTGTCAGTTTCTCCTTAAAAAGGGAGATTTATAAAGTACAAAATCATCAACCTCAAAGAACATGTGTTACCAGGGCGCACAAATGTGTGTGCACACGTGACACACACCGACACACTCTCCACCTCTCCTCACACCACGTCCTGAAAGCAAAATTGTGACTGATAACCACAAACTCATTTCCCTCAAATGAAGTTTTTTTCAGTATTTGGACTGTTAATGTCTTTATTCTGTAGTTTCTCCAGCCTAAAAATTTTAAATCTGTTGCAAGGGAGCTATAATTTCTACTCAACACTTCAGCGATTTGATTATATAGAATAAAAAGTGTAATGAAGTTAATAGTACCTTATTCTTGCAGTACATTACGAGGAATTTTTTTACTACAAAATTTTAAAGTGGAAATTACCTCTGGGCCCCCTAACTATCAAAAATATGGGTCTTGATGATTACAGCAATGGAATTTGGAGACTTAAGAACTTAATATGTTTCCCTTTCCACTATTCAGTTTCCCAAAAGGACATCGTTTCTTTCTGGGGTATGGAAGGTGAAAGATGAAGAACGGAGGTGACACGCAGGAGACCTGTGTTCTGCTCTTGTGTAGTCCTGGTTGTATGATCTCAGGAGAAGCAGTTAACTTCTCCCGTCTTTCACTATTGTATTTCACAGCAGTCCTTCTCTACAATCATTTCTACCTGCTTTCTGCCTACTTATTTGTGTGGTCTCATCAGAGGACAGAAAAGGAATGCAATGTCTTGGGTTCGAGTCCCTTACAGGCCACCACCTTTGATCCTATCCCTGGTCTAGCTCTCTTCCTGGCATTTGAGATTTATTCAAGGTGGTTTCAACAAATCTCACTCCCAAAGAACCAACTCAAAAAGAACATTCTTGCTGTCACTGTCCCAGCAGCAGCGTCACATTTAAAGGAGAGAACTTCACACTAAAATCAAGGATAAAACTGTAGCCACTCAGCCTAAGGGCTGGAATGTCCAGTGGCATTTAAGCGCCCCATACAGGGAGGCACAGGACAGGACATGCTTTTCCAGAATTTCCCCAACCTGGGCACACAGATGTAACACTTAATCTACCTCTAGAAAACAAGGAACATATTTCACTAGTGTCAAAATTCTCCCAAACATGGAATAGGGAGATTTAACAGGATTAGGTTTCTCAGGTGGTGCCAAGCAACACAGAATTTTGTCTTGTTTTTCTATGCCAGCAAGTCAAGAAACAGACCTGCAGCCCTGACGAATCTCAGGGTACAGCCATCTGTCAAGAGGAACACGAGCTTAGTTTTGGGTTTTCAGCTAGCACTGGTAATGTGATAGGATTTTACTTATCCCTATATTCAAGCTACTTGTAGGCAAAATTTAGATGTGGGCAAAAGTTTTATTGACACTTTTTCTCCTCTGATTTGCAGTGATATCCTCATGGTAACTCTCTCCCTCCTCCCCACCCTGACCCACCCCAGCCCCTCCTTCCCAAGCCTCTGTGATCTCCATTCTTCTGCTTACTAGTTTCTTCAGCCAAATTCCATTCATCTGTCTGACATCAGGGAATGATCTGAAGGCTTTTATTAATGCGTGCTACTATGAATTGTTAAAAATTAATAGCTTAGTATGCTTGACTTTATAGGATATTTGCATATTACCTGAGACCTGAGGCAGAAATCAGGCTTTGGGGACCAACCCAGTCAGGGTAACATTTCCGGGCTAAGTGAATCTTTCCTGAGCTGTTCGCATCTGACCATACACCCATCTTCTCCCTTGCCTCCTTGCCTAAGGCAGATCCCTGTTGGCATTTTGATAAGCAGAAAGCGTTTTGTTTTTTTTTATTCTACAGAAGTGAGGCTGCAGAAATTATCTCTTCATCCCATTTCCCCAGAAGATGAAAGAGAATATGGATATAAACACAAATGCACATAACTGTTTTCACCACATTCTACCAGGAGGTAGCAAGATCTAGGAACGACAGGGGTCACAGCCACAGGTAGGAAAACTAAAATACTACCGAAGTCCTCAGGCTCTGAAGGTATGCCACATAGGCACAGAAGCTGCTTCTGAGTGACAAGAGAGGAACCAGATATAAACCCTTAATGTGATCCTTTTCTCAATTTCCAGAAACTCACATCCATGAACATGAAGTAGAGCCTTGGCCTAAGAGGTAAATAGCTAATCTGCTCGCTGCAGGGCAAGGCCTACAGCTGCAGAGTTTGAAAGGTACAACTGAGAAATCAAATCAACAAATATTTTATTCGATCTTTACTCTGTACCAGACTCCAAGCCAGAAGCTGGAAGTATTTAAGTAAACAAAGTGCATTCCCATAAAACATGCTAAAAAAGAGCCAAGTTAATTTCTATTCTAGTAGGTGAATAAAAGAGAAAGTAGTGACTTCCTTGATTTGATTTCTTCCTCTATTTCTGATTTCTGCCTTATGGAGCAGAAGATGACCTACATGTCAGCCCAGAGACCTTCAGAAAGTGTCTAACCTTCAGAAATTGGTGACTTCGTCCATTTCAATGGACTAACCAGATTCTCATACCTGACAGTGAACCCAACCAGGTTGTTAGGAATGATCTTCATCCTCATTAAAACTCTGAAAGAAAGTTTATGGACAACTGAACTAATTTACATACCTAAGAAGATCTCAGATACTTTCTTGGCTTTTCAACATTTGAAGTTGCATTGAATTCTTGTTCAACATACCCCCAAAGGTAAAATAAATGGGTGGTGGAACAACTATCTCTAGGCTTGGCATGTAGCATCAGCTGTACAGTAGTGTTTTTGTACAGACTAAAGTCTATTTCAGCTGGAATTAATGTAATTACATATAATGTTGACAAATTATGAGATTTGCCTATTAAGACACTATCCAAACATTCCAATTATTTGCCGGCTTTTGAGTTGGTAAAAAAATAAATGAAACAAAATCCCAGGGGATGTTGCTAATGGGGTAACTGAAATAGAGGTTTCAAAAGCACAGGGTTCAGGAAATAACAGTCAAAGAATAATGCATTCTAAGCCAAAACATATAGAGTGGTAAATGAATATTTAGTACTTACCACAAGACTGCTGTCCAAAGACAGCCTTTTTCCAAAGTCCCTTTTTTCGAGCTGTCTCTTTCCCTCCATGGGTGAAGTTATTTATTTTTCTTTGTGATTTATAAGAATCCCTCGTCTATTTCCAGGGTCACTGCAAAAAGTGAACATGTGTTTTACTATCCAAGTGCACAGTATTTAGATCTTTGTTCTTAACTTTCTAACCAGAAACAAGTGTGGAAGCCAAAATATACCCAGCCCCCCAAAGTAAGTATACAACAAGGCTCTCTCAACTCAGAAGACCTCTCTAGGTTGCAAATGTCAGAGTTGTCTTTATGGTGGCCCCTGTGTTTTTACAGGTTTTGCTAATGGAGTTGGGTAACGGGTTTGCAGGTTGAATCAGCAGACTGTGGAAAAAAGCAAACAGTCCGTTTCATGCCACACTTGCTCCACACCCGTCCTCTCTGCATCAGCCAGAATCATTGTTACTGTACACATAGACAGTGTCTGAAAATTCCATGAGACCAAACTGACAAAGCCACGCTCCATAACCAATATTATTGAGCTCAAGGCCCAATGAGGGGAAACTGAAACATGAACATTATTGTCAATATTTAATTTAAAAATATTTAATTTAGAAATATTTGAGCAACATTGTAAAAGATGCATTCCTTTTGAGGCAGATTGTTTCTGAATGAATGGTGGATGATGTCATTATTGTCAATGAGTATTTATGGAACACCCACTGCATTTTACCACATTAGATAAAGTTCATCCCTGCACACCACTGAGATTACTTGTTCCAGAATCATTAAGTACTCTGGTTAATAGGAACTCATCATATATATTAAGTATTACCTTCTAATTTTCACCAAGATCTAAAAAGCTTGACATCAAAGAAAAAAGTTTCCACCCAGGCTTTCTTACCCATTAGACCAAGTGACCTTGGACAAGTCATTTAGCCTCTCCGAAATTCAATTTGCTCAAATGTACAAACATAATAATGGCAATCAAATGAGGTATGTAAAATGATTCAAAGGCAATAAACTAAAACTTATATGTGAGTTACAATTACCCACAGAATACATTTAGAAACAGTTAATCTGAAATATTAGTCAACATAATTCAAAACGTCCCATGACTCAGAAGGCCCTTGGAGTACAGAAATTTCTCATAATCCTCATAAATAGACATAGCCATTGTACTGACATGGAAGAGCCGAAATATATAAAATGCTACTGATCAGGTTTTTTTTAATTAAAAAGAAATTGCTCCAAGTCTGACATGGATCAGACTGGACCCTGTGGGCTAGTTCTCTTGTTTTCCCCCATCAGCTCAGCTGTGTTGAGACAGGTATATTCAAACTACCGTCAGTCACGGGAAAGTCATGGACCTGGTTTCCAGCCTAGGCTCCCTCCTCCACCTTAGTCATTTAATCTCTCACTTTTGGAAACACTAGTTTTAATACAACACTGGTCCACTCAGAATCTCCTGGGAGTCCAATCACAATGCAGAATAAAATCCAAACTTTTAAACACAATTTTTAAGGCTTACTTCTTGCCAAAAGATCTTTTACAATCCCCAAACATTCCTGAGACCATGCTTTTGTAAATTTGAGACAGAGTCTCACTCTTTTGCCCTAGGCCAGTGTGCCAGGGTGTCAGCCTTGCTCGTAGCAACCTCAAACTCCTGGGTTCAAATGATCCTCCTGCCTCAGCCTCCCAAATAGCTGGGACTATATGCATGAGCCACCGCACCTGGCTATTTTTTCTATTTTTAGTAGACAAGGGGTCTCGCTCTTGCTTAGGCTGGTCTTGAACTCCTGAGCTCAAGCAATCCTCCTGCCTCAGCCTCCCAGAGTGCCAGGATCACACAGGATTATAGGTGTGAGCCACACCGCCCAGCCCTGAGACCATGCTTTGATGATGTACCTTGCTTCCCTCTGGTCTAATTGCCCCATGCTCCAAAGCCTGTCTCAGGTCCTCCTCCCACAAGACCTTCCTGGACAACTCTGTTTGCTAATGCTTCCCTTTCTCTCCCAAGTTTCACAGAAGTCCTCAGAGGCTTGCCTTATTAATCATCTTAGCCACCTAAGATATTTCTTTAAATACAATAAATTCTTACTGTATGTTCATTGGCAAGGCCTACTAGTCACAACACAACTCTAGGAGGTATTTTTCAGAAAAAAGTGAATTCTATACTATTACTATAGGCAAAACTTTTAATAAATTCAATTTGTCCAGGGGCCTGCTTTTCCTACTTTCACTGGTTTCCCACACACTTTGCAACCTCTGCCCTCCATCTCAGCAGTTGTAAGCTCATAGCTCAGAATCTCTTTGGAGTGATAAATACAGAGACGACTCAGGCTCTCGTGTTTCCCCCTCCATCAAAAACATGCCCTGTTAAGTCTTAAACCCAAAGAGCACAGGGCATTGATAGATTACAACCAATGATCCGTTGGCTTTCAGCACATATGTTTTGAGTGCCTAGTGTGTATAACACCCTGTCCTTAGATGTTGGTGGCACAGCCCTACCAAATAAATAAGCAAACAAAAAAAACTCCAAATTGTGGCAAGTATCTGCATGAAGAAAATAATCACGCAGGTCGTGTAACAATGTGTTAAGCATATGGACAGGGAAACTTTTTGGCAAGAATGGTTAAGAGCTAGTTATGTAAAAAGATGGGTAAAAGTCATTATAGGTAGAGAGATCAGCCATTCAGCTGGGAAGAAGGTAGAGAAAAATCCCAAGAACAGAAAGTGCAAGAAAAGTGCTGAGCTGTGGTTGACAACCAAGAGGTCTTGTAGGACAAGTGACTCATTTGGCTCTTATTTGAAACACAAAGGTCAATCTTAGGGTTTGAATCCCTGATTTGCCCTGTACTAGCTGACAACATCAAACATGTTGCTTAGCCTTTTTAAGCTTCTGTTGATTTGCCTATAAAATGGTATTAATAATAGGTAGTGTTTGTAGTAGGGTTCTTGTGATACAATTAGTGAGACAATCCATTTAAAGGGTTTTGCCAAGGGCTGGCCTAGAGTGAATAAAATTTAAATATTAATATACTGAGCATCCCTTCTGGTGAATACAATTAAACTTATTAAGAATATCTCTAGCTATTGGACTTTATGCTCTATCGTAGGCTGGGGAGGCTGTCATTGGTGAATGGGGATGCTTCTTACTATTTTCAAAAAGCTTAGTCTGCCTTTGTGGAAAGCTGGTTCAATGGCTTGATTTGGTCAATTTCTTCTTTTTGTACTTCATGATGCCAATGACATAGGGAGAGATGATATTTAAATTATTTCGTAGTAAGATGGCATGAGTATCAGGCATTTTTAAAGGTACAGCCCAGTCAAGACTGCCAATGGCAGCAGGCATTGTACCCTGGCCAACTATCAGCCAGAGCGCATGTACAGCCTCTACTTCAAGAGCATGAAAGTGTTCTTGTTTATGTTAAACCTTAAAAAAATCATGGAGAGGATCAGAGTAAAGCAAGGCCACCTAAAGGAAAGAAAAGAACAATCAGGATGTGCCAATGTGGAAAGAGAAGGCTCTGCAAAGGAAATGTCAGGAAGGCTAAAACTCCCACTTCTGGCACTGTTGGGAAGAGAGACTGTCCACATGTAGAGATTGAAGGTCTAGGGGGGCAAGTACATCAGATCCCAAAGACTCCTGCGTTTATATGGGGCCATTTGTACCGTCCAACTAACTCAACTTGCTCAGAGACCACTGTTGTCAAGCAGCTGTCCAATTTTATTTGATTCCCATGTAGTTTTACTCATAAAGAATGCTCTTACCAGCAAATGTAACTAGAAAGTTACATTTTTAGTACACATTTACAATTTGGCATTTGACTCTATATGCATTACTTATGTATTTGGTAAGTGTACATGCAATTCCTAGAATACAAACGAGCTAGGTTCTATGGGTTTGTTCTAAAGTTGAATTTGTATTTAAGTTGGAACAGGTACATTTACCTGTTCCCTGTAATAGCCTCGGATCCTAAGTGGACGCCTGAAACTTAGGGAATCACTGTAATACCCCTGTTTGTGAGTGAGAGCTGTATGTAAGTCAGATATTTGTAACTCAAGGACTGCCTGTATTAGTTGCCTTGGGCTGCCATAACAGAATAGCACAGATGGGGATCACACAACAGAAATTTATTTTCTAGCAGGTCAGGAGGCAGAAATCCAAGATCATGGTGCTGGCAGAATTGGTTTCTCATGAGGCCTCTCTCATGACTTGCAGATGGCCTTCTTCTTGCAGTGGCCTTGCACGGCATCTCCTCTTGTGTGTGTACCTCCCCGGTGTGTCCTCCTCTTCCTTTTTTTTTTTTTAACAGTCTCATTTTATAGCCCTCGGTAGAGTGCTGTGGCATCACAGCTCCCAGCAACCTCTAATTCCTGGGCTTAAGTGATTCTCTTCCCTCAGCCTCTCGAGTAGCTGGGACTACAGGCACCTGTCACAATCCCCGGCTATTTTTTTGTTGCAGTTTGGCCAGGGGCGGGTTTGAACCCTCAGTATATGGGTCCAGCACCTTACCCACTGAGCAACAGGTGCCGCCCCTTCTTCCTCTTCTTAGAAGGACACCAGTTCTATGATATTAGAACCCTACACTTAGGACCCAATTTAACCTTCACTACTCCTAAAGTGCCCTGTCTCTAAATATAGTCACAGGGAGGTTTATAGATTCAACTTTTGAATTTGGGGGGCACAAAATTCAATCCCTAATAGCTACTTTCCATAAGATTTCAAAGCCTGACCACTCCGAGTGTTCTAGTAATCTAAGAAACTGAGGGAAACCCCTGGGGGGTAGCGGCTGCTCCCAGACCCTGCTCCGAGCTCCCACTGGATCTCTCTGCCCCCTCTCCCCACCTCCCCTTGCCCCGCTATGCTCTTCTCTGCACTGTGAATGAAGAGGTGCAACCTACTTTACCAGGACTTTAGGTCAGCAGGTTAATCGAATTCTGTCAATGGGAAGCTGCGAGAAGAGATGAGAACATGAGCGGGACGGGGAAGACTTTCTGTTTCCAGCTTTGGCAAAGGGGCATCCACAGTAGGTGACTGCAGGCTCCAGAAACTTCTGATTCCTCCAACAGCTCAGCTAGGAAAAGGCAGCAGTAAAGTCCCAATCTGTGAGTATTGTCACCTTATGCTATTTCTTCCTTCCAGCCCTTTCAACAGCTTCACTTAAGAATTCCTTGCATTAAATCCCTCTCTGACTGAACATCTGGAATAGCTTCCTCTTTCCAGGCTTGACAACGTTTGATGCTTGCCCCCCAAGGAGATGCCTTTGGACAGACAACAAGCCTTCCTTGGGAAACACCCGGATTCCTCCTTATGAGCCTTCTCAAATAACAGCCTGGAATTATTGACTAATAAACACTGGGCCCCTGGATGGCAGGGACGGTATTTTATGTTCTAAGTTCTCCTAGGTAAGATGATGCCCAATGGACAGCAGCATGATGAACATTTGTTGTTTGCATGAATAAATACATGTTGACAGCTGTCCCCGTGATCATAGAAAGAGCAGGGCAGCAATGCTGTGTTGTCAAAATACTACACACATTTATCACAGTCAAGTTATTTTTTTTTACCCAAGCACATACAGATTCACTGAAGCCTTAAAAAAAAGTATCATAATTTTAAAATATCGTAAACCTAGAAATTACTGCTTAGAGGAGGCCTCACCTGCACTTACAAAGTGCAGTAGCCCAGTTGTGTTCACGTCTTTTCTCTGTCTTCTGGTATCTCTCTCCATGAAAAAACACACATCTGCCGCAGAGTGATGCTTGGAAGCCTCTCTCTCCCTCCGTGGGGAGGAAAAATGGCCAGGGAGTTGAAGGAAGACAGGAAATTGAACATCCTTTTATTGACTAATGGTTATTGATACTGATCTCCCTACCCCCACTTACAACCATCTCTAACTGATGAAGCTATGTCTGCTCGGTATCCATAGAAATCTAAGTTGGCCTCAATAAAGTCGTTTTAAAAATTATTTTTCTAACAGATAGTAAAGGCATCCCCATGCTAGGCAGACTTTTAATATTTCTAAAGATGTCAGTAATTTCTATTTTCTGCTAGACTTTGTTAACAGGCTGCATAATTTTGCAGAGACAGCAACAAAACTGCAGCATTGAATACAATCTCAAAGGCATATTCCCCGACCGGCATCCACACACACTCTCACACGTTCCGAGCACTTGTCTCCATCTCGGCTTCTTCTGCCTTTCTGATTCTCCCCTGCTTTGATACATTCCTGGAAGCGCCAGAAGGGCTCTCTGGCTTGGGCATTAGAAGGTTTGCTTCCCAGCTCCTTTGCTGCGTACATTTGAGAAGATCCCCAACTTCTGTGAGTTTACATTGTTAATGCCGTTCTCACAGGGCATCGTGAGGTTCCAGTGAGATAATGCTAGAAACGGCCCCTCCACATCCAGATCCAAGAGATTCTTCAGTTGGCTCCATTAAGCAACAAACAACACAATGGATAATTGTTTGCGTCCTCATAAACATCCGAGAACAGAGACTGTGTCAAATTCATTGGTATACTCCTAGCAGCACCCCACACACCGGCCCCATGTTGTGGGCCCACAAAAGATAGCTACAGAGTAGAACGTGTCAAGGGTAACTGCAGAGAGTACCGGGTTCCCTGCCTTTGACAAGGGGGTTTTAACCCTGGCGGCACTGTAGAATCACCTGGGGATCTTCAGCCCGTGAAAAATACCAATCCCCAGGCCACACCCCAGATCACTTGAATCTCTGGGGCTGTGGACCCCAGGCATTAAAGTATGGTCAGAGCAGCAGGGTTGGCAACCACCAGCTAAGAGCAGCAGTTCCCAAGCTTTAGAGTCACCTGGAAAGTCACAAAGGCCCGTCTTCAGACCAAATACATCAGGCTCTCTGGAGGTGGGAGCCAGGCATCGTTATTTTAAGATCCCTCAATATCTCTAATGGGCAGCAAATCAAGCACTGGTTTCAGAGGGTGAAGGTATGACCCCTTTCTTGGTCTCTGTCCCTCGTTCAAGGACTGAGGGGCACATGGTTGTGGGCAGCATCACCTGCCTTTCTTTGGCCACTGCACCTAGCATTTCTTAATCTTCAAACCGTGACCCAAAGGGAAAGAAAAACCAGGTAACGCCTTTCTCACTGTCTCCAAGCTCTGGGGCTCACCAATATTCCTGCTGAGACTTATCCTTCCTTTGTTCAGAAAATCATGTTGACTAAAAACAGAAACATCAACTCTAGACTCCAAATTAATATGCAAATATCTTAGAAACTCAAGAATGAAGCCATCACTTGCAGGTTCCGGGAAAGAAATATTCAAATGCCAATGTCAAGAGTGGCAGAGAACCGTGACTCAAATGCTCCCCAACCCATTCCCTGCTTTCTTCCTCCTGCTCTCCCTGTGCTTCTTGCTCTCATTTTTAAAGCACAGATAGCAGGAGGAAAAAGGAAAAAAATACAAAATTGTGCAGTTTTCTTCCAGCTACCAAGAAGAATGTTTGGAACTCCAGTCAGCTTTGTACTGAAATCTTTTCATTCTGATCTAGGAAGTCTACGGGAGGGAAAGGTGTTGGCTTTCCTCAGTTATTAAGTATTTACACACAGCAGTGTCCTTTTGGAAGATATATTGGCCAGATAATTTTCTTCCACTGATACACCATTTACAATAAATGGTGTGCGTGCACATGGCGTGGGCATGTGAACTTGTGTTGAGTGTATGTATGTATGTGAGCAGGTGTGTGTGCATGTGTGTGTGTATGAGTGTGTATATGTGCATGTGTGTGTATATACTCACATGTACTCTGACTAGAAAATATTACAGAAAAGTATGTCCGTTCTGGTCATGAGTATAAGAAGATACAAAATGATGTGATTTTCAATGTATTTTAAATCTTAATAGCTTCCTGAAACTGATTTAGAGGAAGACCAGATGCCAACAAATTTCCCAAATGTCTTGTTCATCCTTGTCACGTAAATTAGCGGCTGGAAGACAGTCTCAGAGAGACGTGACAACAGCCTTTGACTTGAAAGTGGAGGAAAATTCTGTGTGATGTCGAAAATTGGTTTAAGAAGAAATAGTTTCATTTGTTAACATTTATTTAACTTCTCACTAAGACTATTCAGCAGCATCTATAGCTAATGGTTTAAAAGTGTGACAGAGCCCTAAGCATCCCTTTCTTGTGGCCTCATCCTCAGATCAATGGTTACCCCCACGGAGGAACCAGTGAATGACACAAAGTCTGGATCTGGACATCTGGGCTGTTCTTCAACATGCAGCTCAGTGAACCTAAAAGGCCCCAGCACTGATAAGAACGTGAACTAAAAGTCAGGAACAGAGTCAGAGAAAGCTCTTGAGACTTTGAAAATTTTCACAATTCAGTTCTTTCTAATCCTTACTATTTATTGAGATTATAATTCACACACCATAAAATCCACCTGGTTAGTGCACAATTCAGAGTCAATCCTTTCCATTACTGACTCATTTGCTGAAGAAACTGGGACTTATGTCCCGCTCTCACTAGGACACAGAGAAGCTCCCTTATCACTTCCTGACTGACTCCTGTCACCACCATGGGGGTAGCAGCATCCTGCATCCTGGTCAGCTCTGAGTTCAAATCCTACAACTGCCACTTTGCTTGCAAGTCCTGTGACCTTCAATAATTTAGTTAGCATCACTTAGCCTCAGTTTTTTCACTTACCAAATTAAAATAATAATCACAACAACATTCCCCTAGCAAGGTCACTCTGGGGATTAAAACAATGTCTGTTATAAAATATCTGAGTAAATACCCAATAGCTATTAGGTATAATTGCTCAAAAAAATTCCTTTTATTCAAAATTTGGTAATATTTATTCTGTATTTCTTCTGTTCTAGATCCCATGGTAGGCACTGAAGATTAAAAAAGAAAAAAAAAAACAAGGGAGGAATAAAATATATATCCTGAAATTTCAAGGAAACCGCAAATCTAAGAGTCTAATTTATATATTAGTAAAATGCAAGGTTAAATAAAAATGTGAATGAATGAATACATGATTTGGTAAGGAAGAGTCACTTTTGATTGGGCTAATCCTGGAAGACTTGCCTTTATTGTCATTCCTGGTGTTTGCAGCTGATTTCCCGACAAAAGCTAATGCTGCACCTTCACTTCTGGGCTAAGAACTAAGAGACAGAATTACAGGGGCTTGGACTGGGATAAGCATTTCAGCTCTGGCTGATCTTCTCAAACCATCTGTTCTTTCTCTCCTAGTCTTTCTTTATAAAGATTTTCCCCACTATATAATTCCCTCCTCTGCCTCTGCTCCATTTATTGCTTTAAGAAAGGTTTCTAATTCATTACCTAAAATGTTTACGTTACTCATGAACTCTTAATGGGAAAGTCAGCATAGAAATAAAAGAAAGAAAGAAATGTTATAAATAAATAAATAAAGTGTGCCCATAACCCCAGTGGATTGAAAGAATATTTAGATAAGTGGCTAGGGAAAAGAATTTTCACACTGTGTCATCTGCTAACGTTAATGAGTTAATTAAATTAGAAAAATTCCACTGCCAAAAGCAAAAACATCCAAATATGTGGGATGCTAGGGAAATTATAGAGCATGCTACTAAATGCATTCTGTTCAAGATTATTATTTTGGTTTTTTTCTTTGAGCAGGCTGTGGAGAGCTACACTTAAAAAGCCATCCAATTTCAAGAGAGTATTTTCCATCTGGGGCCAGTTGGGTAGAATATGCTCTAACTCTGCAAAGCCTGCTGAGAGACATACAACTTGTTAAGAAAACTGTTTATGAAAAGCAATGTTTCTTTGAAAATCCAGCAAAAGTTTTAACTATGATGTCCCCATACATTGGAGAGTTCATTATTTTCCATTGATGTCTTTGCACGAGTGAAAAACCAGACTGATTCAGAAAATGGATATAGTACAATCAACTGGAAGCCAATAGATTTTTATTAAGGCTTTAGCTGCTAATTAGATTATTTCCAATTACCTAGAAACTTTTTTATCTAAAGAGGTTATTCACTCTTCTTTTATTGTAAATTCTCTTCTCCCACCCACCCATCCACTCACCCCAAAATAATCCTGATGTGAAAAAAATTTTTCATAAACCATGAAATCTAGAATGTGACATTAAAGATGTCCTAAGTAATAAACAGTTACCAAGATGAAAAGTCTCAAAGATGTTTATCTTCTAACTATTCAATATTTTAATTAAATTGAGACTGATATTCATTTGTTAACAGGAAGGCAGGCTAAACTCTTCTAGGAAAGTAAAACAGTCAACCACCACCCACTGATAGCTGGAAAGAGCCAAGTTCACTCTGTGTGCATGTATACATACACATACAGTCATTTCTTCCATTCTTGTTATCATTCCCCCTGGTTATGATACACACAATCAAAACTTCTAATCATTTGGGCTTTTTGTTTTTCATGTGATAGGCTGTTTTTCTTTCTTTTAGGCAAGGTCACATTCTGTCACTCAGGCCTGAATGCAGTGGGTGACCACACCTCACTGCAACTTCAAACTCAAGCCTTGTCCTCACAAGTAGCTAAAGCTACAAGTGGGTGCTACCATACCTGGCTAATTAAAAAAAAAAAAAATTTAGGCTCAGCACCCATAGCACAGTGGTTACGGCACCAGCCACATACACTGAGGGTGGCGGGTT